>CM065118.1:53017500-53095000 GCA_033026305.1 Cirrhinus molitorella
TTGTATCGTCTTGATTAAAATTACATATTGGGTAATGATTTTACCATTGTTGCACATATGTTGGGGTGCGTTTTTCCATGTAAATGGTCAAAACAATTATTTTTACATTACACCATTTGCACATTTGTGAGCATGTAACCCAACCTCTGCCCCTAAACCAAACCATTTGTCTAATTAAAGTATTAATATCCCAAGGCAAAACGACTGATTTCTGAGAGGAATGGATGCAATAATCTACCCTAAAGCCCATGCTGTGTGTGTGCAGTCTGTGCACAAAAAAAAAAAAAAAAAAAAAAAAAAAAAAACTGGCGCCAGAAGAGGGTCAGCTTTGGTTGTGAAAAGCCATTGGCTTTTGTGTGTCTCGTGACCGATTGTGTTATGCTAAGTTCGGGAGTGTCTTTTTGAATGTGATGTGTGCGAGACCAAGATCATTTTCAGCAATTAAAACCATATAATTGACTCTATTCTTCACATAAAGGTATCGAAGGACTTGACTTGTTTGTAATACTTTTATACTGCTTTTTATAAGAGGTTAATGGTCAGTTTTTGCAAAAAAAACAAACAAAACAAAACAAAAAAAATAATAAAAATAATAATAAAATAAATAATAATGATAATAATAATAATAATAATAATAATAATAATAACAATAACAATAACAAATCTCACTGTCACTGCACTGTTATTTGCCTGTTGCAAACAACTAGAAGCAATGGAGTAGCCTGCATGTCCAAAAGTGAAGCTAAAGGGGTACCCTGAGCATCAAAAATTGACGAGTTGGGAGTGAGAATGTTTTGTCAAGGTATACAGGAAAACAAAACCCATTTGGACTGTAAATTACAGATAGAACAGTCAGTTTTAGATTAACATCCTGCAACATGCTGTACTTGTTTGCTTTTCCTTCTTTGATCTTTAATAAAATATTTGGAACTCTGAACTCTGAACCTCTTTCTTACCAATGCCTACACACACACACACAAACACACACACACACACACACACACACACACACACACACACACACACACACAGTAAATTCCCCTCCATAGTTACAGTGAACGACCCTTCACTGTCTTCACAAAATTAGTGACCAATATATATATTTTTTTTTACACAATGTTTTGTTACAGCATTATTCCAAAATGTATTACATTCATTATTTTCCTCCAAATTCTACAATAAACACCCCACAATGACAATGTGAAATAAGTCTGTTTGACATCTTTACAAATACAAATACAAATACATCAAATAAAATAAAATAACATAAAAATCACATGTACATACGTTTTCCAAGAACCCAATGGTCACTCTGAAAGAGCTCCAGCATTTCACTTTGGAGAGAGCAGAACTTTCCAGTAGAACAACCATCTCTGCAGCACTCCACCAATCAGGTCTGTATGGTACAGAAGCCACTTCTCAGTAAAAGGCACATGAAAGCCCACCTGGAGTTTGCCAAAAGGCACCTGAAGTAATAATGCAACTCTATAATAATGCAATAATAATGCAACTCTTTGGCCTGAATGCCAAGCGTCATGTCTGGAGGAAACCAAACACCTCTCATCACCTGGCTAAATCCCTACAGTGATGCATGTGACTCCCGGCAGGAACTGGGAGATTAGTCCAGATGCACTGTAATTTTCATTATTAATATTATTATTTTATTTAAAAAAAAACTGCAAGCTACTGTATTTTGTATGTAACAATGTACTGCAATGCAACTTCACATATGTAGCTGTATTTTGCTATAGTGCTATCACTGTGATAGTAACACTGTGCTAATAAGTAGAATATAAGAACCCTTAAATGATGTGATGTTACGCACTCTTGTACAGTAGGTGGCGGTATGCTCCTAAAAGCTGTTTGCAATCGTCATTAACCAAGAGAACAATGTTGCCAAGTCGGCTACATTCAGACTATTTCCTCGGGTTGTTTTTCTTGTCAGCGGGTTGAAGCGATCCCAATAACGTAATATTTAGCCCCTGAAATGTTAATTTTAACGGAAGAACCCCGCCACAAAAACATAGCTGCTTTTCCAAATAAAAACCACAAAGCAACGTTTACACGTATTCTTTTATGATACGTAATATTAAGAGGGTGGGGAGGTGGGGGGTTTCCAGTTCTATATCTCTGCTTCGACTGAATTATTATTATTATTATTATTATTATTATTATTATTATTATTATTATTATTATTATTATTATTATTAATCACCAGTGAATATAACTCCCACCCAGGTGATACTACGACCATGCAAAATGCAAATAATAATAATAATAATATATTTAGAATATTGCCAAGTAAGTTGCAAACAACAATAAAAAAAATAATAATAATAATAA
Source organism: Cirrhinus molitorella (assembly GCA_033026305.1). Lineage (NCBI taxonomy): Eukaryota > Metazoa > Chordata > Actinopteri > Cypriniformes > Cyprinidae > Cirrhinus > Cirrhinus molitorella. Next base: position 53,019,844 of record CM065118.1, read on the forward strand.
AAAAAAAAAATCTGATTTTATTATTTCCTCTTTCCCCCCTATTTGTTAATGTTCAAAAAAAAAAAAAAAAAAATAAATAAATAAATAAATAATAATAATAATAATTAAAATAAATAAATAAATAAATAAAAACTTTTTTTTATACTTTTATATATTATACTATTTCTATATATTTTTATTTAAACCACTTAGGCATGCTGACAATAACATCTTCAACACGGTCTATATGTTTTCAGTGGACTTTCAAATTTTGAATTGCTTGAGAAATTATGAAAATATACAGTTAAGATGTTTTTTTAATTTGATTTAGTCGAGTCAGTTGTGCATCAAACACAATGTGATTTTCGGCAATCGAAATCTGGCAGCAACAGCGCATTTTTCCGCTTGGGCGAGCGCTTCGCGGACAGCTTACCTCGCCAATGAAATCACGCGCATATCAGCGAAAGCAGTGAACGCGCGTGAATCCTGAGGAGTCATTGCTATAGAGCGGAGCCTAGTAAACTGCGGAGAATCCGCTTGCCCGGAAGCTTCCGCGTTGTTTTTTGACGTACTTATTCCCAACTCTTTATTACACTTTAAGTTACATCACAAACACAAGGGATCAACTGACAGCCATGTTTATATTAACTAACCCGTGAACGCATTCTCTGGGTATGCGGAGCATTAGCAGCTTATATGGACGGAACGCCACTGATATATATATATATATATATATATATGATGACGTAATTATATTTTGACTCCCCCAACAGCTTGCTCAGAAAGTAAAGTAATCTGTTGGAGATGTGCAAGCAAAAATAAGAGGTACAAATGCATAGAAAGCGCAAAGGCTGCGATGAAAAGGCCAGAATTAAAAAAAAAAAAAAAAAAAAAAAAAACTCTGGAACAATAGTATGAATTACAAGGCTGTATAAAGAAATGTGCACTAATTACATTATTTTAATAGTGGTGAACTAAAATGGTCCGGTCTAAGGCATGAAATTCCAAGGCTGAAAATTAGTCCAACTCCGGCCCTGGAGCGAAGTGTTATCATTTCATCATTTCAACTTAATTATGCACATGAAAACATAAGGTCATTATTATGACAACTAAAAACAACAATAATAAAAACTAATGCTGTGATTTTAGTATTCATGAGAATTCATTTTAGGTGTTTTATTTGTATATTTAGATGCTGAAAATATGGCATTAGTGTACATAAATAATAATAATAATAATAATAATAATAATAATATATATATATATATATATATATATATATATATATATATAAATTAAATTAAGCCATTTCTAATAAACATGTAATTAATTTTTAGAGATGATATGAGTAAGTAAATCATTAAGACTTTTGGAATCAAACAGTTAAAAGGTTTAGACCTATAAGTTATGTTTGAATAAATGGATGATGGAAAATGTCAACTACCACAAGAAAACAGCATTACTTATTCATCCTATTTTGTAGTAATTCTTGCTACTTTTAAGTAAGAAAAGTCCTTCTACAGTATTGCGTAATAGTATGGATATTTTTTTTAGCCCACAGAGAAAGGAAGAAGGAAATATGACGTATGGCAAAGAAAAAGGGGCGGGAAAAGCATTTTTACTTTTATTTGTGATTCAAGTTTTCCACACGTCTTTTAGATCATACACAAAGGTAAGTGTGTGTCGTTTTGTAAAGAAGGGGTAAACAAGCCATAATGAGAGGACAAACCCAAGTTATAGAGCTGGATTTTTTTTTGTTGAACCGATTATGCACGGAGCGATGGCATGCAGTCTGAACAAATCTGTAATGGAAAGTTTGGCAGTTCGTTCAAATTGGCAACACATTCACAGATTCGAATTTCCCGGTTCAACAGCTCGTGAGCTAATAGTTTTTACACACACAAACACATAGTTTAATCGAAGTAACGTAGACAACGAGCGACAACAATTTTCCTCGAAACCAGAGTTCCTAGTTCTCGCATGATCTCTATGCGCCGCCGGCGGAAAAAAACAAATCCGTCTGCAAAGCACAAAACATTTGTCATGGTTTTACTGGTTGTAATGGGGATTGTATTGGTTTTAATGGAAACTGTAATGGTCCCTGTGGATCTCTGCCAGTAATTTGTCGCTTTGGCTTGTTTAAACAACTAGACGCTAATGAAATAAGTCCCAAAACACACTGCGGGAAACCATTATTTAAATATGTTAATGGTTATGGCATAGTACATGGCTAGCATTGTTTCTAATGGTATTTTAAGCGGAAACCATTCGAATTTCGGTAATTGCTACTACATCACTACATGTTTTTATATTTGGGGAAACATTATGTTATGGTATTTCATTAATAATTTATTATGCAGTGCAGTTGAATCAAATTCAGTTCACACTTCAGTGCTCTACCGCTGGTTAAACTACAACACATTGAATAAATAAATAAATAAATAAATACATATTGAATAAGTAAATATTGAATATTTTCAAGTAAAAAAAAAAAAAAAAATGGAGGAGGTTGAATTTGGATCACAGGCAGTGAAAGGCATGCATACATGTGGGTTGCTAATCTTTAGATTAATGCTTCACTGTCATAAAGAGAATATACATTGATATTGAATTATAAATGTATATAATTTACATATATATCTCATTAACAGTAGTCCAGCATGACTGAAATCCTGGATGTTTTGGAAGAACTGGATTCTGAGGAGATGGATTTATTTAAATGGAACTTAATTCAAGGCATAAGCAACTTCAAAATTCCCAAAAGTCAATTGGAGAAGAAACCAAGGCATGCTGTTGTGGACTGTATGACTCAACGTTATCCTGACGATGCTAGGAAGCTCACTATGCTCATTTTGGAAAAGATGAAGATGATGAACCTTGTAAAACGTCTGCAGGAGGAGCTAGGTAAATGACATATAATGAATGTATTTATTACAACACAACGTTTAACAATGTGCCTGTTACGCTAGCTCCGAGGAAGAGACGAGAAGCGTGCGGATCCATTAGCAAGCTTTATTGAGTGAAATCATAGTAAAACAGGTGGGGTCGAATAACAGCAGACGGGTATATACAGATAATCCAAAACATAGTCAGTCCAGGCAGTAGTCAGAAGGGGCACAGGCAAACAATCGCAAAACAAAGAACAGGCGTGGGTCAAAGGTGGGCGGAGAACAATCACGGGAACCAGGGAGCAAGGAGTTGACAAGGGGAAAAACAAACCAGGAGAAAACGCTCGGAATTGATAGTAACACTAAACAAGACTTCGCAAATAAACAGAGAACAGACCAGTCTATTTACACTGTGAGAGGCAAGATGGCCGACAGGGGTGAGGGGTGAGAGGACACAGGAAGTTCATGAGAATGGGGTTATAGGAAATGTAGTGAGTAAATGGTCCATAGAGAGAAATGAAGGCTCCCTCTAGGGATGAAGTGAGGGAGCCACAACGGCGCAGTTCATGACAGTGCCAAGACCATAGACATACAATGCAGTGTTTTATTTATTATAAAACACTAATATGCATTAGTTAAAAAATCCACAATTACATTGTGCAGTCACTAGATCTATAAGGCATTTGATAATGTCATTAAATCTAAATTATTTACTGGTGAATTAATTCATGATTAGTGTGTATATTCTTTAATTTCCATGATATCCTCAGTGAATAATCATGTATCTTCAGGTGACAATATGGAAACACCGCAGTCCAAACACACCGCTGAGGCTGCTGCAGCACAGAAACAAGAGAGATGCAAAGCAAGTAAGTCAGTCTATATAGTGCCATCTATCAAATTATAATCTATCAATAAATACATAAATAAATCAATCAATAAATAATGCATTACAGTCAGTGATTGTGCCTGGGAGTGAATATTTATAATACTCAAAAAATGAAATAAAACAAACAAACCAAAAAATGTGCTTTTGTGTTATATAATATTGCACATTGCTTCTAGTTTCCAGAGACTATTCATCAAGTAACTGTTTCACTGTGTCCACAGGTGCTGAGTTTGTGGAAAAGCACAGGGCAGAGTTGATCAGAAGGGTCTCACTGGTGGAGCCCATTGCAGATGACATGAAAGATCTGATTGGCGATGAAAAATACGGAATCATCTTAAAATCAGGGACAAAACATGCACAAATGAGAGCACTTCTGGGCTTTCTGACAACATCTACACTGAAAGAGAAATGTTACCAAAGTCTTGTAAAACATGAGCGCTTCCTTGTTGAAGATTTGGAGCAATCTGGGTAGATGGGTATACAGCAAAACAATACCCTTTAGTTTTAGACTAACATTCTGTAACATGCTTTTGTTTCTTTGATCTTTAATAAAATACCTGGAACTCTAAACTGGAACCTATTTCTTATCAATGCCTTCACACACACACACACACACACACACACACACACACGCACACCCCGTCCCTTTAAGGCTCTTTGAGGGAGTCTGACAGGTTATAGAAATATCAGATTTATTACATATTAGATTTATTAGATGTTTATTCATAATATTAAATATATAAACTGGTTCACTTAGCCAAAACCTCCAAGTTTTAGACACCCATTTCAACCCCTATCAATTCATTTCTCACCATATGAATGATTCACAATTGCTGCAGCACATTCTTAAAGTGGAATTTTTATAAAATAAGTTATAATTAAAGAAGCATAAATATATCTAGACAGCATTTCTTTATCTTGGGGTAAAGGTTGCTTAAACTTTTATGATAACGGCTGTTCACATTTAATGGTATAGTTACAAAGCAAAAAGCAGTGTTGGGTGTGACTAGTTACTAAGTAATTAGTCCATTTAAAAAGTAAAGTAAGGTAACACTCTTTTTTTCTGTAATTTAATTACAATTAGCTTTATGTAATTGAACTTAATACTGTAAAAAAAGCTAAAATATTTATATACAGTAGTGGATTTAGCATCAACATTTAAAGTCTAACCTTAAAATGAGTGTTGTTTATGTACCATTCTCACTTTAAATACTTTGGTGTGTTAATAAGGATACTGGTAACACTTTAGTATCCAGTTCTCACTATTAGCTATTTGGGTATTAGCATGAATATTACTGGAATATTGGCTGATTATTATTAATAAAGCATATATTAATATCTTATACTACAATACCTCATTTTATATACAAATAAGGTACACACAATAAAAACATTTAAACAAATAACCATCATTAAAATAGACTCTTGACCTTAATATGTGATAAAAATTCTAAAACTTTCTCTGGTTCAACTTTCATAAATAAATATTTAAAAGAGCTCACTTCATAAAAATCCTTTCTACAAACATTAAAAGCAGGGCGTAAAAATGCGAATTTATTAAAAAAAAATAATTTATGAAAAAATATTAATTTATTGTAATTTTAAACTTGAAGTGCATTAAACGTTATATTACATCAAATCCAAACAAGGGTTTGTGATTTGTGAGATTACTGAACAGCAAACAATTAATTAAATCATTATATATATATATATATATATATATATATATATGAAAATCATTTTAAAAATAAGTTCCTTATTTCTATATTCTAGTATTTCTATATTCTAGTAGTATTTCTAGTCTTTGTTTTAAAATAACAATTAAAATAAAACATGCAAATGTGAAACTTAATTATTGAAATATTTATTACATTTATTTTAAACTCTCAGGGGTACTTAAAGTAAAGTATATACTTAAAGTATATTTGGTGGAAAAAGGTTTAGATGACAAAACGTTTTGGAATGCCTGCATTACATAATAAATAATGTAAATATATGCATTTTAATGAATTTGAAAGACAAATGCCTTCCATAATAACACATTTATTTATTTATTTATTTATTTATTTATTTATTTAATAACTCAAATTAAAATGAACATGTTCATCAGTAGTTGATGCAATGTTAAAACACTTCTTAAACCTGAAATGATTTCTGTAAATTCAATGGTCAAATACTGTGTTACCACCTGACTAATGACTAGTCTATGAGTGAATGTCCACAAAACTGGACTTTCTGAATGTATATAATCAGTAGGCTATTTTAGAAAGGACAATATGAAAGATGAAAAAGATAAATTAGAGTGAATCAATTAATTACAAATAATTTATTGCTATTGTGTGAATAATATGTAATCATGCAATCCATAAAAAGTAACTGTAGTCTGAATATGAGTATTTTAAAATGTAACTTACTCTAATTACAAGTAGTTAATTTGTGGAATCTGATTACATAATCCAGATTACATGGAATCAGTTACTACCCAGCGCTAAGTTACATTCCTCTGAAGGCACTCCACCTGCACTTTCAGTGTCTGATGTTAGACCATTTAAACGTTAATTACAAACAAAATGTTTACTCTGGGGTTTACTCAGTGACTGATTAGCCTATATTTGTTTATTGTAGATCTTATTAGTACTACGCGGAAGTTGCTGAAATATCCATAACACATTTGGAGAGTTGATTAGATGCCGCCAAAGTTGCTATAACAGTAGACACGACGGCGATTTAAAAAAAATCAAACAATCATCGTAAATAAAAAATAAAACTTATGTCGAGATCACAAGAAAGTTAAGCTGTGATTTTGAGAAAACAACTTTCGTTATGTCGAGATCACGAGAAAACAAGATGTACAAAATATAATGCATAATAGACACGGGTGTGCCTCACACCAGTGTTAGGGAAAGTTACTTTTAAAAGTAATGCATTACAATATTGCGTTACTCCCTAAAAAAGTAACTAATTACGTTACTAGTTGCTTCTTATGAAAAGTAATGCGTTACAATACTTTTGCGTTACTTTTGAGTTACTTTTTAAATTTGGGCAGGGCTTGCTTGTTTGTTTTTAATATAAAAGTTTGATTCTTAGCAAATGTAGAAGCCCTTTCACACCAAAATGAAATGAAGTGAACAAGGTTAAGTCTAATGGAAAAATAAACTGACCTACAGTAGAACTGTAGGAAAAGAAAGTTCAACACTCTTCAGCAATGAGGAAAAAAAAGCACAAATGTTAGTTCATATAAAGTATACATTTTGCTTAATAGTACACTGCAAAAAATACTTTTCTTAGATTTTTTGTCTTGTTTCCAGCCAAAATATCTAAAAATTCTTAAATCATAAAGGTTTTTCTAGACAAGGAAAAAAGTTTTTTCTGAAAACAAGACAACATTAAGTGTGTAATAATCTCCCAATGGGGTAAGCAAAATACTCGTTTTCTGTTTGAAATAAGATTTTTTTTTCTTACCCTTATTGGCAGATTATTTTGCTTGTTCTTGTCATAATTTTGACTTTTTTTTTTTTTTTTCTGAAAACAAGAAAATAACTCTTTAACTTACTTGCCTAGAAAATCCTTCTTGATTTATTTATTTATTTATTTATTTATTTTTTAGATATTTTGGCTGGAAACAAGACAAACACGTAACTAAGAAAAGTATTTTTGCAGTGTACGATTGAATTGGATCAACAAAGGTCAGCAGCAAAGTCATTGGTTAATAAAATGGGATTAAATATATAAAGGGAAAAAAAGTAACTGCCGTTACTTATTTGAAAAAGTAACTCCGATAGTTTCTTGTAAATTAAAAAGTAATGCGTTACTTTACTAGTTACTTGAAAAAAAGTAATATTATTATGTAACTTGCCTTACTTGTAATTTGTTACCCCCAACACTGTCTCACACGTCCTGAAAAGTGAAGCTGCAGGCTCTTTGATCGCCCCCTGGTGGCTGGCTGCAGTATAGGTCATAAACCCCGCCCTCTCCATGTAATCTAATTGGATGTGAGACAGCCTAAATAATCAAATGACATTTTGAATTTTTTCAAGATGAAATGGCTTCCAGCATTTGAGGTAGTTCTTATAATGTTGATTTATGTTCAAGTCTTCGTTTTTCTAATACGTTTACTTTTAGGTAGTTATTTGATGCAATAAAAACGGGGTGTGGTGTCACGATTGTGATCTCGCGATTGGGTCTGCGGGAATTTGGGCGGGACTTTGATACCGCAGCTCCACCTCACTACACTACTGCGCAGACTCCTGCTCCAAATGATGTAATTTCCCACAATATGGCAGCTGCCATATTAAGATGCTTTGGCTTCACTTTTCTGTAGTGGAATGAATGGGAGACGCGCCGTCCATCTTTTTTTACAGTCTATGAATAGACACCATTACCTTTCAAGTCTATCCTTGGATCATTAACTTATTACTAATTGATTTCTAAATAAATTTTTACAAGTAACTAAATTATTTTGTAAAGAGTAGTTTGCGCAGTAACATTAATAGTAACGCTGTCGAAGATACAATTAATAACTAGTAGTCGTTATTGAACGATTCGTTCATTTTGAACGTATCTATTATGTGACTCGGGAAGAACGAGTCGTCTCGAGGAGTGATTCGTTCAGGCGCGCATGCGCAACATCCTATAGGTTCTGTTAGTTTGGGTTCATTTTATGGGACCGTCACGTGATGAACGAACGAACGACTCGAACCCGAGAGATGAACTAATCAATTCTCTTTCCGGCTCAGACTGCATTGGTTTATCTGGGTTGATGAACGAATGACTCAAATCCGAAAATTTGTCAGATAAGAGGTGAGGCTAAGCATAGACAAAAGACCCAGGTAAACGATGAATTAATCTGTTTCTTATTAAAGTTCTCTTGTTTGTAGTGTGATCAACGTTTGTGTAAGCAGTAGATGTGTTAGAGAAGTAACATTTTAATTATATTTTGCTAAAATAAACTAAATTACTCGAAAATAAATAAACTAAATAACCCAACATTAGCAAATATATTAAACATGGTAGCGCAATTAATTTAAAATTGAGCTAGAATCATTTTCCGCCAAAATAAACAAAATTAGATGCACTTTAACGAGTAGATGGGTGGCTCTTAAAAGAGCCTTTGGGTTTGTGGGAGACTGAGCAGAACTCTACTTGGAGCTGGTGTACTTGGTGACGGCCTTGGTGCCCTCAGACACGGCGTGTTTGGCCAGTTCACCGGGCAGCAGCAGACGCACGGCGGTCTGGATCTCTCTTGAAGTGATGGTGGAGCGCTTGTTGTAGTGAGCCAGACGAGACGCTTCACCGCCGATGCGCTCGAAGATATCGTTAACAAACGAGTTCATGATTCCCATCGCCTTGGAAGAGATCCCGGTGTCAGGATGGACCTGCTTCAGGACTTTGTAGACGTAGATAGCATAACTCTCTTTCCTGGACTTTCTGCGCTTCTTTCCTCCTTTTCCGGCGGTCTTAGTGACGGCCTTCTTGGAGCCTTTCTTAGGCGCGGACTTTGCTGGTTCAGGCATGATAATACTGTGTGATCAAAACCTCCCAAGTCAATGGTAAGAGTGAGTGGCACAGAGGTATTTATGTACTGCGGTATGCTAATTTTCAAAGAGACGTAGAACTTTCTGATTGCGTGTTTTCATAGAGCTAACCCACAAACTCGCATGTGATTGGACAACTTGAAGCGGAAAGTGGGCCAATCGCAAGCGGTGAAATTACCCCGCTCCATTGTTAAACACCAGCCCACAAAAGCAAGCTTGCTTTGTTTTTCAAATCCCGCTGTTTTTGTCAGTTATATTCTATGCAGTAAATCAAACAGGTCTCATATCAAACAGGATCGTGTAATTTTAAAACCCCTTACAGACCCATTACGAAAGAATGGATAAAAGGAAGCAATAACGATTAGACACTTATTTTCCTCTTCTGTCTGGTCAGTTTCACTCCAACTCTAACTTAAATGCCATTGTCATCTAATTGTATTTTAATGAAAATAAAATACCACTTAAATTAATAAAAAAAAAAGGCATGTAGTCTTAATCCTTCCTGCCCTGTCTGCGGTCAGAGATGGCAAGGGAGATGTCTTTAGTAACCCAATAGCCTTTTATCTATTCAGAATTAACTTTTTTTATTAAAATGTACTGTAGCTCATAAGCAAATAAGAACTTGATTTAATTTTTAGCCTTTAAAAAAAAAAAAATATATATATATATATATATATACATATATATATACATATATATACATACACACACACACACACACAATAGTTTATTACAGTTTTGTAATGGAGTTAAAACAAATTAAATCACCAACATGACTTCAAAGTCAACTCTTTATGTGAAATAGTGGGTGGCTCTTAAAAGAGCCGTTGGATTTGTTTCAGATTTAAGACATTTAACCTCCGAAACCGTACAAGGTGCGTCCCTGGCGTTTCAGCGCGTACACAACGTCCATGGCGGTGACGGTCTTTCTCTTGGCGTGTTCGGTGTAGGTGACGGCATCGCGGATAACGTTCTCCAGAAACACCTTCAACACACCGCGGGTCTCCTCGTAAATCAGACCGGAAATACGCTTGACACCACCACGGCGAGCGAGACGACGAATAGCGGGTTTAGTGATTCCCTGGATGTTATCGCGCAGAACTTTACGGTGACGCTTAGCGCCTCCTTTTCCGAGTCCTTTACCGCCTTTGCCTCTTCCAGACATGTTTAAGACACTTCTCGATTCAATCAAACGACGAAAACGAATGTGTGAGAACTGTGTAAAGAAGGCCTTTTACATTTGCTTACAGGACCTAACTGAAACCATCCTCGCATCACATGGCGCGCAACCCCTCCCCCGGTAATTAGAGCATGAAAGAATGTTTTAACGCCAAGCCTGATTTAATGTCTGTCCTTTGTTTCGTATTAAATTCCATGTTTTATAAGATTATAAACAGAGATGGTTTATAAGATCATATCTAGAAAATATTTAAATGTATGCACTTGGCAGACTTTTTTAACATTTGAGCTGCTGAAAAGCTGATGTCCCACCAAACCTTTAACCAGTGGTTCTCTATTCTCCCGTAAATAAGCAGTTATTATTAAGCAATACGTATATTTACATAAACTAATATGTATATATGTTTACTAAGATCCTTGTATATCATTCTTTATAAATTATGAAACTTTATGTAAAAAAAAAAATGTCTCATATTTTCAAGCCACTACCAAAACAGTCCATGTTTCAGTCCATTAGCTGAGGATTAAAACTACATTCTTGATAATGAAATATTTTTGTCTCTCTCCCATAGCTACATGGTGAGTAGATAGGTCCCATAATTTTGCAAGTAGGGCTGTGTGTAACTTCAAGGACTGTCACTACCAAACACTTTTTTTTTTTTTTTTTTTCTGCAATTAAGCCCACTTTTTTGGGATGTTATTCCATAACATTTTATTTTATTTTATTTTATTTTATTTTATTTGTATTTTAGTATGTTTTGTAGTGTTTTATATTTTGGTGCACTTTGAGAATTCAAAAATAAGATTTTTTTATTATTATTAACTATTTTCTGCAGAAATAATTCATAAGGAATATACAGCTCAGAAAATGTTCATCAAAAACAGTAGCATCTGTAAAAATTATAACAACCTATTTTTTTAAGTGGTGAAATGTAATTATTTAAACAGTTTGAGTTGCTAAAATTAACACTTGGTCTTCCATAGTAGCATACATAATGATAACCAGTAAAAACACACATCGGGGCTAGCATCTCAATACTATGGAATAAAGTGAACTACATAGTTTATGTATTTGTATGATAAAGTGTTCTTAGTATTAATGCACAAACACTATAGATTAATCACAAAATACTGTCATTATAATTATAAATGCATTTAATACATGCCTACTATCCATAATGTGATTCTTATCTTTCCTTCCCCAAATCTAAGACCTCTTGAAATAATAATTAAGACGTATGTATACTTTCTTATACAAATTAAGGTATTCTATTATTAAATTCATTAAATTCTATTATTTAAAATAAATAAATAAAAATCTGGACCTTTGGCAGTATGGGTTGGGTTGAATGAAACTGGCATTGGAACGAATCAATTTAATGAATTATATAGTCACAAAGACTTCGACTTACTGTCACTAACATTTTCAGTTTTTTTTTTTTTTAATAATTTAAATTTCTATATTCACAACTTTGTACTCAAAGCATTAATCTCATAACATTTTTATTATAAAATGCATTTAAAAGTTAATCTAAAATTACAATTATTATTACTACCACCATTAAAACAAAGAAAATTCAATATAAACCAAGTGGAAACTGCTTCCTTTGCTCCTGTAAACCCCTAACCCTAGTTTAAAGTAATTCTTACATTTAAAATGTGGATATTTTAATTTTTCATACAAAAACAGATAGATTCACTACAGGAGGCCTTTATTCACCCCCCAGAGCAGTGTAAGGCACTTTTTTTTTTTTAATAATAATAAATTGATACACTTTATTGGACTGTTAAATATAAACAATCTATGGAATTCTAAACCTTAGACATTTCAAGATGATTTTTCACATAACTCTGAACTCATCTGAAAGCAGAAAATCATATACACCTAGAAGGAAGCACAGAGAGTGAGTTAATAAAATACTCATTTTAGCCATTGGGTGAAATAACCCTTTGACAAACACTAGAAGCATGCGAAAAACAATTAGAGAGCTATACAAGTAAAAAAAAACTACTACACATACTAAAAAAAAAAAAAAAGCTATATTATAGTTGAAAACTACATTAGAAGCTCTTTCATGGAGTAGATAGGTGGCTCTTAAAAGAGCCTTTGGGTCTGTGAGAGATGGAGCAGAGCTCTACTTGGAGCTGGTGTACTTGGTGACGGCCTTGGTGCCCTCAGACACGGCGTGTTTGGCCAGTTCACCGGGCAGCAGCAGACGCACGGCGGTCTGGATCTCTCTTGAAGTGATAGTGGAGCGCTTGTTGTAGTGAGCCAGACGAGACGCTTCACCGGCGATGCGCTCGAAGATGTCGTTGACGAATGAGTTCATGATTCCCATCGCCTTGGAAGAAATCCCGGTGTCAGGATGGACCTGCTTCAGGACTTTGTAGACGTAGATGGCATAACTCTCCTTCCTGGACTTTCTGCGCTTCTTTCCTCCCTTCCCGGCGGCCTTAGTAACGGCCTTCTTGGAGCCTTTCTTTGGCGCGGACTTTGCTGGTTCAGGCATGATGCTGTGTCGCGAAACTTCGACGAATCAATGGTTGTAATGAGTCTGACAAAGGCATTTATTTACTAACCTATGCAAATTATCAAAAAGATGCGGAATTTTCTGATTGGGTGTTTTCACAGACCGAACCCATGTACTCGTTTGTGATTGGACAACTGGAAGCATCGCGAGCGCAACGAGGGCCAATCACAGGCTGGGAAATTATATCCCCACCCACCGGTCAACGTTTGAACCACATCAGCCAACATGACTGAATTTCCTTTGTTTCAGTTCCCGCTCTTTTTGTAGTTCTATTCTATGCAATAAAACAAATGGGTCTAAAATATCATACAAGATCAACAGAATACAGTGTAAGTTTTAAAAACCTTATATGCTCGCGATGCAGTGAGGGAATTTTTAGAACGGACAAAATAACAATTAGACACTATTTTCCTTTACTGTCCTGGCAATTTCACTTCCACTCTAACTTTAAGAGTATCAAAGCCATCTGATTGTGCTCTCTATTTTGTAAATGACTAAAATGTGAAGAAAACGCTGAACTAGTAAATGAAAACATGCATGCAAGGCAAAACATAAACACTCCCATTGTGTGCGGCACTGACAAAAACGGGTTGTATGAGCTCTATTTCTGATAATCAGTTTTTGATTCATACAGTTGAACAAATATATTGTTGGTGCTATACACATCAGTACTTAGTGTTGTAGTACTTGAGATTTTTTGATGGTCTTGGCTTTGTCTCGGCCTTGTCTTGGTCTCAGATTAAGAAGACCGGTCAAGACCACAACTGTGTGGATATCACTAAATTGCAAGTGCATTGTCTTTGTGAACGTCATGAGATTATCATGTTTTGTCACTGCAGTTTGTTTAAACAGCTCCCAATGAAACAAATTAGATTTTTTTTATGACTGAGTTGCAGTTAGGTCACTAAATTAATGAATTTGACACCCAGTGTATATCTTGGGTATTTACAATTATCTACATTTTAAATTTTAAAAGTTTTTTTTTCCTTACAGCAAAATAGTAATATGTTAGATCTTATAATAAAACAGACAATAAGTGTTGAATAAAGATCTAGTCTAGTTGTTAGCTTGTACATGTTTGCCAATTTAAAAGGGAAATTCCTATAAAATAAATAAAACTCACCACTGAAATTTAGTTTTTCCAAGACATTTCACAATAAATGTGGATCTTTTAAATTAATTTGAAAAGTGCTGGTCGGTCTTGGTTTAGGTGGTCTTTACTAAAACACACCAGTACTACACTGGTTTAGTTTTTAAATCAGTCAGTTCGTTATTGTTTTACTAGTTCTAATTCAAAACGACAATATTACTGCAACTTGATCTCTTTATGTGAATGAGTGGGTGGCTCTTAAAAGAGCCGTTGGATTGGTTTCAGATTTAAGACATTTAACCTCCGAAACCGTACAAAGTGCGTCCCTGACGTTTCAGCGCGTACACAACGTCCATGGCGGTGACGGTCTTTCTCTTGGCGTGCTCGGTGTAGGTGACGGCATCGCGGATAACGTTCTCCAGAAACACCTTCAACACACCGCGGGTCTCCTCGTAGATCAGACCGGAGATACGCTTGACACCGCCGCGGCGAGCGAGACGACGAATAGCGGGTTTGGTGATTCCCTGGATGTTATCACGCAGAACTTTACGGTGACGCTTAGCGCCCCCTTTTCCGAGTCCTTTACCACCTTTGCCTCTTCCAGACATGATTAAGACACTTCTCGATTCAGTCAACTGACGAAAAAGAATATAAGCGACAACTGCGTAAGGGAGGCATTTTACTTTTGCCTACAGGACCTAACTGAAACCAGCGTCACATGGCGCACACCCCCTCCCGCCGGTAATTAGAGCACTAAATAATATGGTTTAACCCCAACCCTGATGTAACCATGATTCTTTTTTTCTTATTAAAAACAATGTTTCAAAAGATTCATTTAACACAATATTTATACGATTATGTCTACATAATATTCACATATTTATTGGGTTTCGCGCATCGAAGTAGATATAAACGTACATGTCATTAAATTAGTGGTTCTTAATTCCCCTTAAAAACCCTTTAACCCTTTGGCCCTCTTCATTTGAGAGTCACACTTACCTATTTCGCGGTCAAAAGTGAACGAAGCCTTAAAATGTAACTTTTCTTTTTTTCAGGAAAATCAATGCAATACATTTTTGTTCAAGAATATTTTTTGATTATTAATTTAGAATTTTGAGTAGATTTTATGATATTCTGCAATATTTATACAATTTTAATAAGCTATTTTTTCATTGGAGTGCATATATATATTTTGCATTTAATTATTTTTTTATTATTTTTTTTTTTCAGTAAATACAACATTTAATATTAAAATAGAGTAAAATCATTAAAAAATTGTAATGTCATGTAACCTCCTGTATAGCTCCGTATATACATATATACACAGGCTTTTGAATTCCCATCGCTTTATTTTAGACAATTTCCTTTTTTTTTTTTGCATTTAGAAATATATTTAGACAGTCTAAACTACTACTTTTTTTTTTGTTTGTTTTGTTTTTTTAAGTTTTTATAAGAAATCAGGCCTGTTGCAGTCTCTGTGTGTGTGGGGCTTGCATGTGCATGTGAAAGTGAGAGAGCGAGATACTTTTTTTTTTCTTCTTTTTCATGCATTCATTTTATTACATCATATACTCAAAACTGGCTCTGTTGCAGTTTTACCCATTCATTTTAATGGGTCTCTCTCTGTGTGGATGTCAATTTTGCAGTTTATATTTTAGTGTCACCCCTTGATTGCTGTGCACTTTTTTTTTCTGCACAGTGGCTGATTTGTAGTTTGTACCACAAAAAAGATTCTCTTGAGTTTTCATTATATATATATATATATATATATATATATATATATTGTATTTCCCATTCATTTTCTGTCTGTCATTTTTGACCATGAAGGCAGCGTGACTACTTTTTTTTTTGATCCTTTAAAATACCCAAATTATGTCCACGATTTTTCTTGTGTTCACATTGCTAATATCACAAAAGTCACCAAGTGTCATCTCATTCTGATTTTTTAATTTTTAAATATAAAAAATGTCGTTAGAGGGCCAAAGTGAATTTAAACTGATTTTACAAAATGCATAAACAGCCACTTAATTATAAACACGTTTTTTCACTTAAGTATGACAGTTTATAATAAATTAATAAGTGAACAATTAATTACTTTGTGTAATGAACAGTTCATCAAAATGCACGTCTTAATATCACGCTTTTAGCGTTAAGAAAAACATAACTAAGAATTTGTATGTATTAAAAAAAAAAATATATATATATATAATAATAATAATAATAATATAATAAATAATACAAGACATAACTCCTATAAGAATAAAAAGTTGTCTTTTTACTTTAGCATTAAGGGGGAAATTTTCTCGTTTGGTGTAATTTATGTGGCTCTTAAAAGAGCCTTTGGGGTTTAATGTGGCTGATGCAGCGGCTGAGAGTTTAAGCGCGCTCTCCACGGATGCGGCGGGCCAGCTGGATGTCCTTGGGCATGATGGTGACTCTCTTGGCGTGGATGGCGCACAGATTGGTGTCCTCAAACAGACCAACCAGATAAGCCTCACTAGACTCCTGGAGAGCCATGACAGCGGAGCTCTGAAATCGCAGATCGGTCTTGAAATCTTGAGCGATTTCTCGGACCAGACGCTGGAAAGGCAGTTTGCGGATCAGCAGCTCGGTGGATTTCTGATAACGACGGATCTCGCGGAGAGCCACGGTCCCGGGCCTGTAACGATGGGGCTTCTTGACGCCACCGGTGGCTGGGGCGCTCTTCCGGGCGGCTTTAGTAGCGAGCTGCTTCCTCGGGGCTTTGCCACCGGTGGATTTACGAGCGGTCTGCTTGGTTCTTGCCATCGCTGCAATGTATTTCTTTCTCTGTTCTAGGAACGTAGAAAATACTGCTCTGGGTTCAGCGCCTGCTTTTAAAGCATCAAATGGCCAAGCGCTTATGATGTCACAAAGGTGCAGAGGCTTGTGATTAGCTGATGCGTAACGTCTGCTCATGACTGCTAGCCAATGACTGCGCACCTCCTATTTTCAAAATGGGCTGTTTGTGTTTCCCGCTCAAACTGCTTTGTTCTGTTACTTTAGGCATACTAACACTGCTTAATTTATTCATCATGAAATATTCATATTTGCAACTGTCCACACTAAACAGATGTAGAGGAGCACGGGACACAAGCTAATGTGGGGTTAGTTGTAACACATGGTAGCATAACAAAATTTACGGTATTGAAAATGAGACAAAACTGCTATTATTTTAATGTCCAATCAGATTAGATGTTTTATTGTTCCGATAACTAAGAGAATACACTAACCAGCATTAAACTTCAGTTGCGCGTATGGGATCATCGTAACACTGCGTGATGCAATTTACACCATTTACTGAATTGTAATGGAAAAACATAAACAGGTGAATAAAAACTGACAGTCAATGTTTCATGTTCAGAAATTACCATTTCAAGAAATGTAAAGCATTTTGGTTTGTCTGTGTGAGTCCTGTTCTGTGAGAGTTGTATGTGCAGGGTAGTGTTTTTTTTCTGAATGTGTTTTTTCATCCACACCGTTTTGAACTTTACTGTAGAGCTGTGTTTCAATCAGGGCCATCCCAAACAGGGGATGAAGTGTGTTCATTGTCAAACTAAAAATTTCACTTATTATATACATACTAATATATATATATATATATATATATATATATATATATATAGTATTTTCTTTATTAGATCAGGTAACATTTAACTGTTATGCAATCATTTTGGAATGCACTTCAAGTACAGGGCACGTTGTTACATTTCACTTACATTCTTTTGGGGCAAATAAAATATATACATGTAACGTAGATGTTAAAAAACAAACAAACAAACAAAAACTCATATGGATTTGCAGACTGAGAAAATCAGTTATGTTATGAGAGTTATGAAAAGCGCTCTCTGATAGATAAAATGGGTGGCTCTTAAAAGAGCCTTTGGGTTTCAGAAGCAGATTTGAACCAACTTATTTCCCCTTGGCGGGTTTCTCGGTTTTCTTGGGCAGTAGCACAGCCTGGATGTTGGGCAGCACGCCGCCCTGAGCGATGGTCACTCCACCCAGAAGTTTGTTGAGCTCCTCGTCATTGCGCACCGCCAGCTGCAGGTGACGGGGAATGATACGGGTCTTCTTGTTGTCCCTCGCGGCGTTTCCAGCCAACTCCAGGATCTCAGCGGTAAGATACTCGAGCACAGCCGCCAGATAGACGGGAGCACCGGCACCGACGCGCTCTGCGTAGTTGCCTTTGCGGAGAAGCCTGTGAACACGACCAACGGGGAACTGCAGTCCTGCCCTGGATGAGCGAGTCTTAGCCTTGGCTCTCGCCTTGCCACCGGTTTTGCCTCTTCCACTCATTGTAGGTTTTTAATTCCTACGTTTACAAAGCAGAAATAATAATCCACAAGTTCAGCGCCACTCTTTTAAAAGAGCGTGCCAGTCGCCCATTGGTTTAGAGCCTTTGTAAGATTCCAAACCAATCAGTGAACTTCCCTCCAACACCGACCGCCAAAGCCACGCCTCCACAGCTGGCCTTCGGTGTTGGAGGGAAGTTCACTGATCGGTTATTAAATTGTTCAGTTTTAGTTTGTCAATTAAAAAAAAAAAAAAAACTATTTACCCAATCAAATTTAGATAAATTATCCATTAAATCTGCTACTATTAGTGTATGCGAATAAATCAATACTCTTTAAATACAATACAACATTGTAAGTCGAGATAAAGATCTAATGATCTACTTATATTATATTAACAAATATTAAAAATGCAAATCGATAAGAATTTTGCTCTTTCTTTGGAGTTAGTGGGTGGCTCTGAAAAGAGCCGTTGGGGAACAAAAACATAAAATTGCTTATTTCTTCTTAGGAGCTGCCTTTTTAGGCTTTGCAGCTTTAGGCTTGGCGGCTTTGGGTTTTGCCGTCTTGGGTTTGGCTGCCTTCGCCTTCTTGGGACTCTTTGCTGCTTTCTTGGGCGATGCTGGCTTCTTTGCCTTCTTGGGGCTCTTCGTCGCCTTCTTAGCGGCTGCAGCGGCGGGTTTCTTGGCCTTCTTGGGCGATTTCTTAGCGGCGGGCTTCTTTGCCGCTGCGCTCTTGGGCTTCTTGGCAGCAGCGGGTTTCTTGGCCGCGGGCTTCTTGGCTTTAGGAGCAGCTTTCTTGGCGGGTTTCTTCTTGGTCTCGGCCTGCTTCTTGTTGAGCTTGAAGGAGCCGGAGGCCCCGGTCCCTTTGACCTGCACCAGAGCGCCTTTAGTCACCAGGCTCTTGATGGCGATCTTGACGCGAGAGTTGTTCTTCTCCACATCGTAGCCGCCGGCAGCGAGAGCTTTCTTCAGAGCTGCGAGAGACACGCCGCTTCTTTCCTTGGATGCGGACACGGCTTTGACGATGAGATCACCGACACTTGGGCCTGCTTTCTTGGCTTTGGCAGCGGACTTCTTCTTGGGCGCTTTGGCCGGCGGGGCGGCAGCTGGGGCTGGAGCGGTTTCTGCCATTTCTCTTTTGTTCAAACGCTGAACTCAATAATGATTAGCGCCACAGCAGCGCTGCGCTCTTAAACAACACATGAGAACCTTATAGACTCAACTCGCCCGCTCTGTGTCTGCGCGCCTCCACGAGCCACTCGCGCTTGTGTTTTCTTCTCTTACATTCAAGGGCAAAACTCCAGTTGTAAAATAGTTTGAAGCAGTAAAAACAAAGTGAACACCAAGGAGAGGTTCTTGGATTTTTCTGGAGACTAAAATACGCGGCGAGGAAATGTTTATTTTGCTCCGGTCAGATCAATCTCAAGGCGAGCATCAACCACGAAATAAAGCCGCGTGTGCTTTTAATGTCTTGTTTAAGTGCAAAAGTTGATTACAGATTAAAATCATTCTCTGTGTGTTTCAGAAACAGTTTGACAGTGAATATAATGAAATGAGCATCAGTGAGGGGCGTGTGCAGTGTTTCATACAGTTGTTGTTTTGGGCAGGTTGAAGCACACAGAGGGACATGCAGACATTTTGAGGAACTATCATTACTATCATTATATTTGTTGTTGTTGTTAAATAATTAAACTTACTGTACACATCATATACTGCAAAAACAGACACACAAACTGATGGTGACAAGAACTTTGTTTCACATTTGAGGGAGGGCTGTTAAAATCTATCAGCATTACTAACATTACTAAATAGATTGGATAAGTATTAGATAAGAAACCTGAGATCAAAATGAAGTTATTGTTTAAGGCAGGACACTTCATGTACTGTTCAATTTTGAGATTTTGGTCTGATTTGCTTCCATGTCTTTTTTGCTATTTATTTATTCATTTATTTATTCGTTTATTTATTTTAGCACAGTGGCTAGATTAACAAATAACCAGACACCACCCAACCTAAATATTCCCTCACAGTTTAATAGTAATGACTTTATGAATTAATTCAAAAACAAAATAGATAACATCAGAAATATAATTACAAATGTAGATCCTACAATGTTGAATATTCAACTTCATTCATCACACCCAAATAAAAACTGCAGTGCTTTATAACTATAGGACAGGAAGAGATAAATAAACTTCTCACTACATCTAAAACAATAATATGTCTGTTAGATCCTGTACCCACTAAACTACTCAAAGAGTTGTTATATATATATATATATATATATGCCGTAAAATATGCTTATGACAAATTAAGATTTGATATATGCCTCGGGGGCCACATCAAGTTTTCCACATTAAATGAGGGGCCGTAAAATATGCTTATGACAAATTAAGATTTTATATATAATGTATGTATGTGTGTGTGCGTGTGTGTGTATGTGTATATATATATATATATATATATATATGTGTATGTATGTGTGTGTGTGTGTGTGTGTGTGTGTGTGTGTGTGTGTGTATATCTAATGTATATGTGTGTGTGTGTGTGTGTGTGTGTGTGTGTGTATATATATATATATATATATATATTTTTTTTTTATTTTAAATCAGCACTCACAACTGTACTGTCTTTCCGTATACTTGTATACTTTTTTATGAGCACTTTATGAAACACAGATAAGTTGCATTATTGATTATTGTAGATTGATGTATAAGACACTTTTTATAATTTCACTCAGAAATAATATAAAATAAACAATGTTTACAAACATTAAAAACATGTATTTATATTCCCCTCACTCTACGAAAAAAAAATAAATAAATAAAATAGCGTACATTTAACAGTGTTCACAACAGAAAAGGGACGAAAATATAAGTAAAAAACAAACACAAATTATTAGCATTTACTGTAAACTTTTATTATAAATGCCCAGCCTAAATATTTAAATCAAAACTGAAACTATAGTGGTGTGACTGTGGGAAAACCCACAATATTTACTTACCTTTTCTAATTCGTCACCAATCCTAATGTGCTTGACCTTGATCACTTTATAGTCGCCTTGGAAATCACAGCACATTTCAGACAATAAAAAAAAAAAAAAAAATCATAATGCAGAAAATACAGTATACTGTATCCATTTTCATAAAAAAAAATGTGATGAAGAAGAAAGCATATCTTTGCAAGATACAGCGACAAATTATTTCCATGTTTTCCCCACGAAATAGCAGGAGGACAGCACTGGCATTTGTTCTCCCACTCGGCAATTAGCTCTTTCATTTAGAAGGCAGAACTATTCCGCCATATTGCACATTGCAGTTTCTCCCATTCATAAATATGAATGAATGAATGAATGAGGCATTTATATAGTGCTTTATTGTGTATTGCCATACACCCAAAGAGCTTTTACAATCAGGTGGGGGATCTCTCTTCAACCACCACCAGTGTGCAGCATCCACTTGGATGATGTGACGGCAGCCAGTGCGGTCACCACACACCAGCTACAGGTGGAGAGGAGAGAGTGATAGAGCTAATTCAGTGAATGGGGATTATTAGGAGGCCATGATAGACAAAGGCCAGAGGAGGGAATTTGGCCAGGACACCAGGGACATATCCCTACTCTTTATGAGAAGTGTCATGGGATTTTTTAATGACCACAAAGAATCAGGACCTCGGTTTAGCGTTTCATCCGAAGGATGGTGCTTTTTACAGTATAGAGTCCCCATCACTATACTGGGACATTAAGACCCACATAGACCACAGGGTGAGCACCTCCTACTGGCCTCACTAACACCTCTTCCAACAGCAACCTAGTTTTTCCCAGGAGGTCTCCCATCCAGATACTAACCAGGCTCAGCCCTGCTTTTCTTACTTACTAGATTTTTTGTTTTGTTTTGTTTCTAGCCAAAATATCTAAACATTCTAGACAAGTAAAAATGGTCTTGCTATTTTCTGAAAACAAGTCAAAATTAAGTGTTTTTGTTTGTAATAAGCACAATAATCTGCCATTGGGGCAAGCTAAATAATCTTGTTTTCTATTTGAAATATATATATATATATATATATATATATATATATTTTTTTTTTTTTTTCTTAGCCCATTGGCAGATTATTTTGCTTGTTCTAAGCAAAAACTCACTTAATTTTGACTTTTTTTCCTTCTTGATTTAAGAATTTTATGCTAGAAACAAGACCAAAAAAAATAAAATAATAAAATAAAAAAAAGTAAGAAAAGTATTTTTGAAATGTATGGTTGAATTGGGTCAACAAAGGTCAGCAGCAAAGTCATTGGTTAATAAAATGAGATTAAATAAATAAAGAAAACCAGAGCTGGGTAGTAACTGATTACATGTAAAAATGAAAGTACTTGTAATCAGAGTAAGTTATATTTTAAAGTACTCGTAATCAGACTACAGTTACTTTTTCATGGATTACATGATTGCATATTATTCACAAAATAGCAATAAATTATTTATAATTCATTGATTCCTCCTATATTTCTCTTTTTTTATTATTTCTAAAACAGTACCAATTATAGGCCTATACATATTGGTAGGTTTAAGAAGGGTTTCAACATTGCAGCAATACTGGTGAACACATTCATTTTAACAGGTTTTTAACCATGTATTATTATGTCTTTGGAAGGCTTTTGTCTTCCCAACTCATTAAAAATTAGTTTTTATTTACGTTACATTTACATTATTTCTTATTTACATGTCATGCAGGCATTCCAAAACTGTCATCTAAACCTTATACGCCAAATATACAGGTGCATCTCAATACATTAGAATGTTGTGGAAAAGTTAATTTATTTTAGTAATTCAACTCAAATTGTGATGATTTTGGCTTACATTTAACAAATTACTGAAATAAATGAACTTTTCCATGACATTCTAATTTACTGAGATGCACCTGTATTTATTATAACTTCCCCTGATCTTTTTAATTGCTAGTTGAGCATAAAAAACTACATTCATGAGGCCATTAATTTCAGTTTTATTGCAGATTTGACATGTAATTTAATTGTGAGTTCAGCAAGCAGGTTTTGAGATTTCAGGATTCACCCATTTATTAAGACTTGGTCATGTATGAGCTACCCGGAGGCATTGCAAATGTAGTGTACAGACTATCTTTGAAAGGGACTTTGTTTTATTATATATATATATATATATATATATATATATATATATATATATATATATATATATATATATATATTTATTTATTTATTTATTTATTTATTTATTTATTTTTTATGAACCCTAGTTTGGGAAACCTTGATGTAATATAGTGTTTAATACACTTCATGTTGTAAATGACAAAGAACGGAACATATGTTCTTACTCTTTGCATTTTTTACATCATTATGGTACAAGATAATCCTATTCAAATCAATATGATAAACAGGTTAAGTTAAAAGTAATACAAAAGTAATCTGATTGGATTACCTCAAATATGTAAACTGATTACACTACTGACTACAATTTTTGTCATGGAATCTGGAATCTGTACCTGATTACAATTTGTAAGTAACCTACCCAGCTCTGAAGAAAACAAAAAGTAACTGGTGCTAGTCTTTTGAAAAAGGTAACTCAGATATTTTCTTAAATTAAAAGTAATGTATTACTTTACTAGGGGGGAGGGGGGGTAACTTGTGTTACTTGTAATGCTTGTAATGCTCCCAACACTGGTAATGACTGATTATGTCAATATTAACTGTTGGATAAAAACATCCCGCGAACCCGCTCCTAAGTCCGGTTCTGAATCAAATGATTCGCGATACGCGCTTTGAAGTCCCATTTTGAGTCAAACGATTCGCGAAACGCGCTTTAAAGTCCGTTTAAGTGATTCGCGATACGTATTTTAAAGTCCGACTTTGAATCACATGATTCACCATACGCGCTTTGAAGTCCCTTTTTGAGTCAAATGATTCGCGAAACGCGCCTCAAAGTCCAGTTCTGAATCAAATGATTCGCGATCTGATTGGAGCGCTTCGAAACAGTGAATCATTTTGCGACGCAGTGGTTGATCTTTGCTCGCTTTATATAATTTATTCGTTGTTTGAAATGAAATCGTTACAATTAATAGGACTAACTAATGTTTTTATGAAATTGTGATCACATTTCATGACATGACACTCGTTATCTGGTACTTGTCTAAAAAGATGTATATAATGTGCAATGTTAACAGATTACACTAATATTAGTTTTCAAAAGCATCCCCCCCTCTGCTTTTTTTCACAAATCGCACCCTGTGTATATATATATATATATATATATATATATATATATATATATTGTAGAATCTTTAATTTTCTGTAAATGATTTGTATAGAGAAAACCACTATACAAATAAACTTGAATTGAATTAATGGAAAGGAAATTTCCAAAATACACATCAAAGTGTTTATTTGAAGTCTACTGTCCTTGTCTGTTTGCTTCTGTAGAGTTATTCTAAGACAAGTATATTTTAACATTTCAAGCAAAAAGACTGTCGATGTAAATCATTAATTATTAACTGAGAAAGTTCTGTGGTGATATGCTTTAGTTGTTTATCCTATTCATCTGCAATGCCTTGTGTCGAATGTATGCAAATTAGCGTGCAATTACGTAACACCTGATTTGCATATCAGTGCTGCGATTCTGATTACCTTATTAATTTTACTGCATTCATCTGTTGTTTCTCCATTAAGTTAGACTGTATGCCCATGATATATTGCCTTAGCTAAACTTTAGCTAACTTATTACATAGTAGCTCATGAGTCATAGATGTTGGCATGTCTGTTAGATCAGTGGTTCCCAACCCAGGGGTCTCTATTGATTTTCGAGGGGGTGCCAAGCAATTCTCATTATTCAAAAAAATATGGAAAGATAAGAAAGCTCCTTAATGTTGAGAATGTTTTGCAGCGTATCTCGAAAGTGCAAATGTAGCGTAACTTTAAAAAAAGACGCAGCAAAGAGAAAATATGGCAAAGCGTCGGGGAGAAGATAAAAATGAACATAAAAGACGGCAGAAAGCACATAATGTTTGTTTTCTTTATTTTATAAAACCACTGTTTGTAATGTTTTGTTGATATTGTGAGTGCACACAAATAAAAGGAGACCCTTTACATTTCCGAATGATGTATTGCTCTTACCATTGTGAGCAAAAATGACAGATCATTTTAAACTGTTTCCACTGAAAAAAAAAATGCAAATGATCATGCTGGTGGGCATGGGGGTCATTAAAAATGTTCAGAAACTTTACGACTCAAAAGCATGTATAGAGATTCTCCCTCACCTAATTGTCTCTAAAACAGACACATACTGCCATAAGAAGTGACTTTTTTAATGAATTCTTCCCATCTTCTGGTTGCTAAGTCCCAGAGCCGGCACATGGCAGGCCTCGAACACAGGCAGTTAGCAGGATGAGGAGCATTTTAAGTTTTTGTCAGGCCTTGCGGCCTTGTCTTTCCATTCCCCAAGGCTCATCAAATTTCAGCTGAGTCTCTCTCTCTCTCTCTCTCTCTCTCTCTCTCTCTCTCTCTCTCTCTCTCTCTCTCATGTATGTGTTATTCTCTCAATAAGAGAAAACAGCCTCTCCCTGCTCTCCTTTGTCTCTCTGGAGTTCGATGTCCTCCTTGAGTAGTTCACCACTCACTCCGTCAGCTGTCCCAGGACACTTGCGATCCTAATGCGGAGCAAATATACCATGCCTATTAACAACAACAACACAATGATTTTCAGCAAAAATGTCTCTATACACTTGGTTACTTTGTATTTTTCAAGTCTTTCCCCATGCTCATTTTCTCCACAATAGTCCTAAAACAAGAGAAAATGCAAACAATTATAAAGAAAGGTTAGCAATCTTACCATTCAAAAACAATGCTGTCATCTGCACACAAGTGATTGTGGGATATGGTATAGGGTGCATTGTTTTAATGTGTTGAATATGAAAAATATTGCAAATATTTGTGACCATGGACCACAAAACCAGTCGTAAGGGTCCATTTTTGGAAATTGAGATGTATACATCACCTGAAAGCCGAATAAAGAAGCTTTCCATTGATGTATGGTTGAATATACGACAATATTTGGCTGAGATACAACTATTTAAATATCTGGAATCTGAGGGTGCAAACAAATCTAAATATTGAGAAAATCACCTTTAAAGTTGTATAAATGAAGTTCTAGTAAGGCATATTACTTATCAAAAACTTGTGATAAGTAATATGAATTTTGATAAGTTTTGATACATTTACAGTTGGAAATTTACAAAATATCTTCATGGAACATGATCTTTACTTAATATCCTAATGATTTTTGGCATAAAAGAAAAATCAATAATTTTGACCCATACAATGTATTTCTGGCTTTTGCTACACATATACCCCAGCAACTTATGACTGGTTTTGTGGTCCAGGGTCACATTTATCCATCAGATGTACACTTAATTTTCCTGGTAAGCCAGGGGTGGGGAATGTTGATCCTCGAGGGCTGGTGTGCAGAGTTTAGCTCTAACCCTAATCAAACACACCTCAACAAGCTAATCAAGGTCTCCAGGATACAGGTTGGTATTATTTATTTATTATTTTTTTCCAGGGTTGGAGCTAAACTCTGCAAGGACACCGGCCCTCCAGGATCAAGGTTCCCTGACCCTGCAGTAAACGCAGACCGCATCTGAAATCGCTTTCAAATGACTGCAGCCTTCGTCGAGCCGCAGTGACACCATCAGCCTTGGAATGCACACTTTGGAGGGTGCATCCTGATTTGGGACAAACACACTTCAAATGTGCACTTCAGAGTTTGTGCACTCCACATTTGGGACACTGCGTATGAGTGAGTGAGTGAGTGAACAAACGAACAAATGAACAAACAAATGAACAAACGAACGAGGGGTGGGGAACTTTAATCCTCGAGGGCCGGAGGGCCTTGGAGCTGAACTTTGATGGTAGATCTCCAGGAACAGGGTTGGTGCCCCCTGCTTTAAGAATGTGTGATATTTGTTGTAACTGGCACAAGTGTTCTGTATTGAGATCATTTGCCTGCACTGTAAAAAAACCTCGTAATTTTACAGAAAATAACTCTAAATTTTTTACAGTAGTTTTCTTTTATTTCAGATTATATTCAAAACTCTGTAAAATTACAAACAATATCTGTAAATTAACAAATGGAACATTATTTCACGCATTATATCAATAAAAACAAATTAGAGTATTTTTTGTTTTTAATACAGGCAAATTACTGTATTATTTATACAGTATTTTCTTGTAATTTTAAATTACGTTCAAAATTTTGCAAAATTACAAACAATGTCTGTAAATTAACAACTTGACCATTATTTTAGGAATTATATCAGTAAAGACAAATTAATTTTTTTTTTTTTTTTTTATACAAGGAAATAACTGTATTATTTATACTGTACTTTTCTTGTAATTTTAAATTACGTTCAAAATTTTGCAAAATTACAAACAATGTCTGTAAATTAACAACTTGACCATTATTTTAGGAATTATATCAGTAAAGACAAATTACAATTTTTTTTTGTTTTTTTATACAAGGAAATAACTGTATTATTTATACAGTACTTTTCTTGTAATTTTAAATTACATTCAAAATTTTGCAAAATTACAAACAATATCTGTAAATTAACAACTTGACCTTTATTTTAGGAATTATATCAGTAAAGACAAATTACAATTTTTTTTTGTTTTTTTATACAAGGAAATAACTGTATTATTTATACGGTACTTTTCTTGTAATTTTAAATTACATTCAAAATTTTGCAAAATTACAAACAATGTCTGTAAATTAACAACTTGACCTTTATTTTAGGAATTATATCAGTAAAGACAAATTACATTTTTTTTTTTTTTTTATACAAGGAAATAACTGTATTATTTATACGGTACTTTTCTTGTAATTTTAAATTACATTCAAAATTTTGCAAAATTACAAACAATGTCTGTAAATTAACAACTTGACCTTTATTTTAGGAATTATATCAGTAAAGACAAATAAAATTTTTTTTTTGTTTTTTATACAAGGAAATAACTGTATTATTTATACGGTACTTTTCTTGTAATTTTAAATTACATTCAAAATTTTGCAAAATTACAAACAATATCTGTAAATTAACAACTTGACCGTTATTTTAGGAATTATATCAATAAAGACAAATTAAATTTTTTTTTTTTGTTTTTTATACAGGTAAATTACTATATCATTTATACAGTCCATTTCTTGTCATTTTAAATTACACTCAAAATTTAGAAAAATTACAAACAATATCTGTAAATTAACAACATGACATTTATTTTAGGAATTACAAATTAAGGAAATTTAGGGGGAATAAAATTACATTTTTTTGTCTTTTATACAGGAAAATTTCTGTTTTATACAGCACATTTCCTGTTATTTTAAAAATTTTTCAAATTTAGGTAAAATTATACTAATAACTTGCAATTACTTGTGTACCTAATCAATATAAGGTTTATGACTATACTAACAACTTAACAGTTTTCTGATCATTTTAAACTAAGCCTTGTTTTAAATGTGTTTTTACAATTAAACTATGTAAGTCTGGATAACAAATTTGGATAGGTACCAATTAAAAATTTCTCCATGTTTGGCTCAGGAAACTTACATCACTAATATATTAACAATTTTAATAAAATGAGAGAGCTCATTAAAATTGCATGTTGTTTTTATTTAGTAATGTCCTGAATAAGCCATTTCACAGTAAAAGATACTCCACAAAACAAAATAATAAACCTGAATTTATAAAAAATTACCCCATACAAAAGTTTTCATACCATTGAATCCTAATATTTTTAATACATTTTCTGGATGATCCACAACTGTTTTCCTGTTTTGAGGTTGTTGTTTGTGAGTCCTACATTGGTCCTGAGTGCACATCCAGATTTTTTGTGAGTTTGATGTGTTCCTGGGTCAGCATATTTTGTTGACCTGGAACAACACTTTAATCTAAAAATGTAGTCTTGACCACATCCTTACACCTAAACCTAACCTTACCTATCAGTAATCCCTACATTAAGAGGAAATGTTAGATGAATGACACTGATGTACAAGCACCAAACACTGATTATAAGCCTAAACAAAAGAAGTTGATCCAGGAACATATTGCATTTGGTAAAAGCAGTTTGCAGTAGGTTCAAGGGTGAATGTGATTTCACCAAGTAAATCATTTTACTTGGACATGAACATGGAACAACATTCCATTCAAACAATCAGAATCAAGGCATAGCATTTCAGGAAATGTTAGTTTTAGGCTTACGAACAGGATCAGATGATTTTACACACTTAATCAGTTATCATTTCCCTCTGATTTTAGGAAAATCAGAAAATTAGGAAAATTTAGGTTTAGGGGTAGGGATTAAGTCAAGTCTATATTTTTTCAAAATAATGCTGATCCAGGAACCAATTTGAAACTTGTGCAATAGTTTCATGAGTCTCTCAGCTATCCTCCGTGCAAAATGATGGATCACAAAATCATATAGTGACTTTTGATAAAGGTAGAAGATGCTAGAAAACCAAATAATGTGCAGGAGTTCTTTTTCTGAATAACAGAAGGCAGTTGAACTGGGATCAGCGCAACACTTATAGCTTATACAGTGTGTGTGTGTGTGTGTGTGTGTGTAAATAAAATAAACAGGATTTTTTCTCTTTTTTTTGTTTTATTGTTGTTGTATTTCCCTATTATTGGAATGCTATCACACTACTGGCTGCGTCTCAGTGCATCATTCAGCATGATAGGTTATTCCGACCGTCATCATGGATCTGGCCAATGACAGCTTTGCGCGCCTTCGGGTAAAGTTTGAATATATGTCCGTTGGCCTCCTTGGCATTTGCAGACTGCAGTAGTGCTTTAATACGGTTAGGTGTTTCATATATTGACAAGAATCACAACAGTCAGCGAACATGTTGCAAATTACAGAAGGTAAGAACTTTTCAAATGTTTCTGCTATGTCAGTATTTAACAGTGTGTAAAATGAGAATCTTATCGAATTAGCACAATAGCGATATTAGTATATTTCAGTTTACTGCCAGCTAATGTTACGAAGTGCTGCTAGCATGTGTCTGCTAAGTTAGTTTTACGAATAAAATAACTGGAACTTTGAATGAATAAACTGAGAACTACTTTGTCACTGGTTAAGCAGAGCAAGTCAAACCGAATTCATTGGACACCTTAACGTGGGACTAATTTACCGGACCGGTTATAATGAGAGTATTTTATGTGGAGCTGGTGAGTAAAACTTTATAAACTCTTTTTCTAATGTCTCTGTAAAGTAATATAAAGTAAGTAACTAATATGAATTATGTCGTGTGTGTTTGTTTCCCTCATGATCCAGAAATTTGGGTAATGAAAAATATCCAGCCACACCATCAGGCGGTGAGTATTGCCATGGTAACATTAAGACAGTTAATGTATGCACACTAGCAGCCATATTACTGGACGTTTGTCTGCATGTTAATTAAATTTGTTTTCAATAGGAATGACCTTTATGTGCAAAAAGATAAATAAAATAGAAATACAAGAGAGATAACATGCAAACAATTACTTTAGATCAAACAGACTATTTTACATTTTTTCTTAAGTTTACATATAGGCTATAGCTCACCACAAAATTAATGTTGTCTTCTCAAAATTAATGTATTTTCAAACCTCTAACGTTATGGCTGTATGGCCATAGATGCTGCTGGCGAATTAAACAAAGATTAAAGGTTACACAAAAGAAAGAAAGAAAGCCATACAGGTTTGGAACAACATTACAGTGGGTAAATGATAAGAGAATTCTCATTTTTGAGTATGCTTTTAAGGACCTGTTCCCAGAGTCCAATGTTAAATTAACAATGGCTTTATAGTACATGTTTAGTAACTGTTTTATGCACATTAAATGGATTAATTATAATGGACCTCATAAAATACTGTTAACTTAAAGACAGAGCTATTGTCATGTCCAGCAATGTGAATTCGAGAAAAAAAAAAAAAAAAATATATATATATATATATATATATATATATATATATATATATATATATATATATTATACTTGTCTTCATAGATAAAAACTGTTAATGATAAAACTCTTCACCTTTTTTCTATATAGATCTACCATTGGAACCATAAACTTGTTTTGGAGGCAGAACAAGCAGCAACAAAGAAACAAGCCCATCACTAGTAAGTGTCATCTGCAATCTATAACAAAACTTGCTTTTTGTCCGTTTTAATGGCATGCATCCAAAACAAATACAATATATTCTCTCCTTCATACTATAGATGTATGAAACTTTATTTCAGCTTTATACAACATGATTTACTCACTTAGGCATGGGCCGGTATGAGATTTTGACAGTATGATATAGGGCTGCACGATTAATCGAAGGCGATTGTCATGCGCATGTTGTCAGTGAAGCCGGTTGTGTAATCAGCAGTAAATCTCCAGCACCTGTGTTCAGGTGGAGCGGCATGTACTACACAGAGCCGTACTCCACAGAAAAGATACGCTGAATCACGTTCATTATCGCAAACGATTTAATCGGGCGATTATGAAATCGAAAGAAATCGTTTGCGATAATGACAGCTGTTTGTGTAGCTTCTCAGTGAACTACGGCTCTGTGTAGATACTGCTACACCTGAAAGCATGTGAAAATATCACATTTAATAAAGTTTTTACTCCAAACTCACTTCATATTATAATATTTATATCAGTCGAGTGTTTGAAATAAATCTTTCTGTGAGATAGTATAGCTATTTACACAGAATAAAGCACGAATAGTATTCTAAGCAGTGATAAAGGCATTGCATTATTATATACTGCATTATAAAGAAAATTATAATCAGAAGTAGTCAGATAAACCATATATTGTTGTAGTCGTGGGTTTATTAGTCACGTTGAATCAATGACAGCAGTTAAATCTTGTTTATTCAGCTGCAGCGATAGCAAAGATGCGTTTCTATTTCTCTTCTTCTGGCGTATTTTGAGTTTCCGCGTGAGAATGAGAGCGCCCTCTGGCCTTCGGATGAAGATTTACTAAACACAGAACAGTGCTTTTCTAAAAGATACGCATGACAATCGCAGCTTTCGATTAATCCCGATTTCGATTTCACTTCGATTAATCGTGCAGCCCTAGTATGATAACCTTAGATAAAAATTTCATGCTATCACAGTGTTTAGATTACAACTCTAAAATGTGTTATTTTTAAATTTCTGGGTAAAACAACAACAACATTTCTTCTATTAAACACAGTTTATCTTATTTTTAAGAAACATATAGAACATTTTGGAGCAGTAAACATTTCAGGCGAAATAATTCAAATTAATAATTTAATTATTCCTAATTAAATTAAGTGCAGCCACTGCTAAACTTAAAGGGTTAGTTCACCCAAAAATGAAAATTATGTCATTAATGACTCACCCTGATGTTGTTCCAAACCCATTTTTGGGTGAACTAACCCTTTAAACCTCCGGCTCATCAAAACATAACATCTGTGTTGTTAAACCTGCAGCTCAACAAGGTGTTTGGAGACATGCTCATATTCTACACATTTATCTTTTAGTCCAAGTTTGCAGGAATGTTCAGGGATGCAGTACGAAGATATACAGAACGTGGTTCTCTTCTTCATTTAACACTCAACGTAGTGTCAAGTAGTGAGAGCCAGCAGTTTGTTTGTGTTTTAAATGTCGGGATTTTGAACAGATGTAAACAGTGGCAGGAGTCCTAAAACTAGACAGGATACCAGATAGCACTAAATTGCAGATACCCTTCAGGGGTCGTTCACATGTCTGTGCGCTCAAAATGAAATAGATGTGCTCGTTTTTTCTAGGAATAAATTCATTATTTTGGGGTACAAATAATAATAATAATATTGTTGTTGTTGTTGTTGTTGTTGTTTTTAACAGTGCGCAGTGATCTTGAAAAGAGTGTCCATTACTATTAGTCTATGTTTCTCTTTTGGTGATGTTTGCATTTTTCCATTAGAACATGTTTAAAGGAAAAGTTAAGAAATTAAAAATTGAAAAATTTTCTGAATATTGTTGTTTTTTTCTTCACAGATACACCAAGGATCAAGATGATTACTGTCTGTTTGGAGGATTCTTCTTAATGTGCTGTATATCTGTCTGGTAGGAATAATGGACCTATTAATGTATGCTTTGATTTGATTTATATTTATTCACTTTTATATTTAGAATGTTCAATTAAAAGACAAGTGAAATGTTTATTATCATGACATGGAGTACGCAGAGGTCAGGAACATGTGGAAACCGTGAAAATCCTGTAATTGTTTCAGTTTTCTGATTGTTTTTTGGTTTGGAATGGGTTACTGTATCCTAATAAGAATTTCATGAAACTGTTCTTCTTTTAATTACTGTAAATCTATCCTATTTCTAGTTCTATTTCATTTAAGATTTGTAACTGAATCACTCCATTTAACTTATACTTCAACATGTTTTAAATACTATACAAATGCTGTCTATTAAAGTTGCAAGATGATTTTATTGTTCAGAATTTTATCTTACAAAATAAAACTGTTAAATTACAAACTTGTGTATGTATTAATTTTATTGAAGGTATTAGATCGTAATGATTTAGGGGAAATCTGTTAAATAACATTGTTTTCTTTGTAGAAATATTGGTGTGTATTACTTAATTGAATGTATTTGATCATAATAACCTATGGAAAATCTGTAAAATAAAGGTTTAACCATGTAAAAAAGGTCCTGTAAAAAAACGGTCAAATGACTAGCAGCTATGGCTGCCAAACAAAAACCGTAATATTAAAGTAAAAGAATGTAATTGAAACAAGGAAAATCTGCAAAATAAGGGTTTTACACTATAAAAAAGTCTTGTAAAAAAACGGTCAAATGACTGGCAGCTATGGCTGCCAAACAAAAACCGTAAAATTAAAGTAAAAGAATGTAAATGAAACAAGGAAAATCTGCAAAATAAGGGTTTTACACTGTAAAAAAGTCTTGTAAAAAAACGGTCAAATGACTGGCAGCTATGGCTGCCAAACAAAAACCGTAAAATTAAAGTAAAAGAATGTAAATGAAACAAGGAAAATCTGCAAAATAAGGGTTTTACACTGTAAAAAAGTCTTGTAAAAAAACGGTCAAATGACTGGCAGCTATGGCTGCCAAACAAAAACCGTAAAATTAAAGTAAAAGAATGTAAATGAAACAAGGAAAAAACTGTAAAATAAGGGTTTTACACTGTAAAAATTGTCCTGTTAAAAAACAGTCAAATGACTGGCAGCTATGGCTGCCAAACAAAAACCGTAAAATTAAAGTAAAAGAATGTAATTGAAACAAGAGGGGAAATTGTAAAATAATTTTTTTCCCCTGTAAAACCTTTAATGAACATTTCTGTAAAATTATAGTTTTTGCACTTTATTTTAATTAGGATGTTTTGCTGTAATTTTATGGTTTTTGTTTGGCAGCCGTAGCTGCCAGTCATTTGATCATTATTTTACGATTTTTTTTTTTACAGTGTGTGTATTCAGCCCCTCAGTATATATTTTATTTATTTATTTATTTATTTATTTATTTATTTATTTATTTATTTATTTATTTATTCCATTCAGTGTTTGCTGTCACTTGTGTTTTAATGCATGTTGTTATTTTCTTACTTGTCTTGAGTGCAGTTTAATTGATATAACTCTTGAACAGATTTCTTCTCTGCCATTCTTTGTGGACCAGACTGTGATTTACATAGGTGATAATCAACAGCTCGGTGTGCATTAAAGGACTTTAAATCATTGAATCCATTACATTTCAGTAGTAATGTGGCTACTACAAAATGTCCTGGTTTCCGTTTCACATACCATTTTATTAAAACAAAAAATAAATAAATAGACACACACACACAATAAATAGCATAAAAAGCATTTTATCTTCAATAAATTAAAGTAATTTCCATGTTTTCTAACAAGTTAATTTATTGCCGTCGTGCACTACTGACAGCTCATCATCTTCAACACCAAAAAAACACCTGAAGAAGCTCATTAAAGAGTCCAGAACTGCTTGCAGATTACAGACAGATCAGATGGGTGAGATTGGGATTGGTACTGAAGGCTGACACCACCATCGTTTTAAATTGTAAAACATTCAGTTCAATCATGTTTCTCACTGAAAGTCACACTTTGGCTGTTCACTGGCAAAATTAACTGACAAAACTATTGTAATGTGTTACATACATTTATACTTCAGCCACAATGTTGAATGAACACACACATAAATGGAGAAAAAACAAAACATACTTGACTGAGCCCTCGATGCTATCAGTCATCAGCTATGAACCGCTGAACAGCAGCAGCACAGGATTCTGGGAGAATGATTACTGCTCAACTTTACTGAGGAAGATGCTCACATTTATACAAGACAGATTCAAGCAGGAATATACATGTTGTTCTGGACAGAAGTCAAACTGTAGTCTACTGGTATTTATATTACATCTGAAATACTCATTACTCTAGTTACTGTTTTATTGGTTACATGATTATGATTATGTATTATTCACACAACAGCAATACATTACTTCTTTTTAATTTTTCCCTAATTTATTTCCATCTTTCAAACTTTTTTTGTTTGTTTGTTTATTTTTAGTCATTTGTCCTGCACAACTATCAAACACCTGCAGGAGTGGGAGGGTAATTGTTGATTCAGGTTTTCTCACTGAAATAGTACCGCTTACATACATTCAAAACTTACATCCGCTTGCATTCAATCAGAAACTCTTCTAATCTTGTGGACGTTGGACGTTCAATTACAGACCAGTCACTAATACACAAAGGGAGTAAATTTCTTGAATTTGTGGTAAGGCCTTTTTGGAAATTAAACTGATTTCTATATTAACCCATTCAAAAGACTATGAAAGCGATCCATATTAGCTAAAAATGCAGCAGGATATTTGTGTCTGGTTCAATTTCTTAAATCAAATGCTAGTTTGAGAGATTGTGATGAACTAAGACTTTTTAGACAGCTTTTTAATGATTATAAAATAAGTTTGCAAATGTGAAATTGAATTCATACAAGTTTATGAATGAAACCACACATTTGATTTACTGCCACCTACTGGTGGTTACGGTTTCATTTTTTTAAGTATAAATTGAGTAATTTAAATAATTTACATTTATATTGTCAGGTTATATTTAAAACTCTGAGTCTTGTTACAATTTCTGTAAATATTCCTTAATGCCACATTTCTACTTCTTTGTCATGCAAAGATGAATTGTTGATGCTGATTTCATTTGACTGTTTACTTATTCAGCCTGATTTTATCTTATTATTTTAATTGAATATATTGGTCAAATAAACTTTACGATGAAAGTTTATAAATGTATAAATCTTTAAACTCATTATATTAGTATATTTGTTTTTATTTTATTTTATTTTATTTATTTTTTTATTTGTTTTGTTTGTTTTTCACAAAAGATGAAAGATGAAAAAAAAAGTTTAAAAAAAATCTTTGAGTCAAATATCACCTTATAATGGGAAGGTTCATTTCTTTCTTTCTTTCTTTCTTTCTTTATTTCAGTAGAGTTACTTAATAATGTAATGATACTTGCAAAGTGTAAACTATTAAATATAATCTACAAATACTGTACCAGTACATAAGATGTGTTTTGAGGGCTTAGCTAAACAGGCCAAATAAAGAGACACACAATTTATCTTTAATTTGGCCAGAATTCCAGGTGCCTCTCTTAATATACAAGGGTTAATGAAAATATGAATTTGTTAATAAATATTATAGATTATGAAGACTTTTATAATTAAATACATCCAAAAAGTCATCTAGAATTGCCATTTTACAATTAAAAAATAATAATAAAATAAAATAACAATAAACAGGATTTTTGTTTGCTAAACTAAGGAAAGTGGTTATTTTGCTCCTGTAAACCCCCTAACTTAAAACATGGCTATTTCTATATACACACACGAAAAAAAAAAAAACAATTAACCCCCCCCCCCCCCGACTGTTATCATCATAACAGTCCAAAGACTTTACTGTACATGAAATACGCAAAAGATTTTGGGGAAAACGGCAAAACACCAACCCATATACAAAACTGCTGTTGATTTCCCCACAAACAGTAGAAACTCTTTGATTGAATAGATGGGTGGCTCTTAAAAGAGCCTTTGGGTTTGTGGGAGACTGAACAGAGCTCTACTTGGAGCTGGTGTACTTGGTGACGGCCTTGGTGCCCTCAGACACGGCGTGTTTGGCCAGTTCACCGGGCAGCAGCAGACGCACGGCGGTCTGGATCTCTCTTGAAGTGATGGTGGAGCGCTTGTTGTAGTGAGCCAGACGAGACGCTTCACCGCCGATACGCTCAAATATATCGTTGACGAACGAGTTCATGATTCCCATCGCCTTGGAAGAAATCCCGGTGTCAGGATGGACCTGCTTCAGGACTTTGTAGACGTAGATGGCGTAACTCTCCTTCCTGGACTTTCTGCGCTTCTTTCCTCCTTTTCCGGTGGTCTTAGTGACAGCCTTCTTGGAGCCTTTCTTAGGCGCGGACTTTGCTGGTTCAGGCATAATGCTGTTATGTGATTCTTTGATGAATCAATACTTGCAGTGAGTCTGACAGAAGCATTTATTGACTGACCTATGCTAATTATCAAAGAGATGCGGATTTTTCTGATTGGGTATTTTCACGGACCGAACCCATGAACTGGTTTTTGATTGGACATCCCGAGCACAACGAGGGCCAATCACAGGCTGAGAAATGATAGCCCCACCCACCGATCAATGTTTGAACAACATCAGCCCACACGACTAAATATCCTTTGTTTCAGTTCCCGCTTTTTTTTTAGTTATATTCTATGCCAAAACAAAAACAAACAAAGAAATGGGTCTCAAATATCATACAAGATCAACAGAATGCAGTGTAAGTTTTAAACGCCTTTACAGAACGAACAGCAATTACTATTAGACACTTTTTCCTTTACTGTCCGGACAATTCCACTTCTACTCTAACTTTAAGTATCATTGCCATCTGATTGTGCTCTCTATTTTGTAAATGACTAAAATGTGAAGAAAATGCTGAAACAGTAAATGAAAACCTGCATGCAAGGCAAAAATAAAATAAAAACTTCCACTGTGTGCGGCTCTGAAGGAAACGAGCTCCAATTCTGATAAATCAGTTTTCGATTCATGGTTGAACATCTATATTTTGATGCGATACATGCCAGTACTACACTAGTTTATTTTTAAATTAGTCGATTCACAATTGTTTTGTTAGTTAATGAGAATCTTGAGAAATGTCAAACATGTTTTTTTAACAACTCTGATGTATTGTTGCAGTCTATGTGATTTTAGCCTATACATTATCATCAAGTAGGCTAACATATTACTGATTAAAATTATTACTATTATTATTATTATTTTTTTTTTTTTTGCAGCTGTACAGAGTGGTCTGTTCATCCCCAGCTGGCATTTCAACATTGATTCACTGTTGAAACTACGTTGGATTAACTTTTGATTTTGCAAATTGGAACAATGTTGATATTCTGACATGATTTCACCCTGAAATTACATTGTTTCACTGTCTTACCTTCAGCATTGGTGAATTAGGCTCATTCTAGACGTTGGATCAACGTTGAATTAGGTGTTATTTTTGCAAATTGAATCTTACTTCAACCATATTTCAACATTGAATTTCGGTCATGTGTTGCCTGGGATTCAACTGTTTAGCATTCAACATTGTTTCACCATTGAAACAACAAACTTACCTTATTTCAACCAAATTTCAATATTGAAGGTCGGTCATGTGCCGGCTGGTAACAACTCTTGGAGTAGTTTAGTGGGTACAGGATCTAATAGACATGCTGTTGGTTTAGACAGTGATTCGTTTATTTAGCTTTTCCTGTCCTAAAGTTGTAAAGCACTGCAGTTTTCCTTTGGGTGTGATGAATGAAGTTGAATATTCAACATTGTAGGATCTACATTTGTAATTATATTTCTGATGTTATCTGTTTTTTTTTATTGATTACATTTATAAAAATTATTACTATTAAACTGTAAGGGAATATTTAGGTTGGGTGGCGTCTGGTTATTTGTTAATCTAGCCAATGTACTACATAAAAATAAAATAGAATAAAATAAAATAAAATGCAAAAAAAGACATGGAAGCAAATCAGACCAAAATTTCAAAATTGAACAGAACATGAAGTGTCCTGCCTTAAACAATAACTTCATAATTCCGATCTCAGGCTTCTTATCTAATACCTGTCCAATCTATTTAGTAATGTTGTTTCGTGATAGATCTAAACAGCCCTCCCTCAAATGTAAAACAAAGTTCTTGTCACCATCAGTTTGTGTGTGTCTGTTTTTGCAGTCTATGACATGTGCTTCCCATAACACCTGATGTAACAACAACTATAACGGTAGTAATAATAATAATAATAATAATAGTTGTGTTAATATAGTTTAGAAAACTGCACAATAACAATGAGAAGTGACCTTTTTTCCACTTGAGCCCCTGTTCCTCAAAATGTCTGCATGTCCCTCCGTGTGCTTCAAGCTGCCCAAAACAACAACTGTATGAAACACTGCACACGCCCCTCACTGATGCTCATTTCATTATATTCACTTTCAAACTGTTTCTGAAACATACAAAGGGTGGTTTTAATCTGTAATCTACTTTTGCACTTAAACAAGACATTAAAAGCACACGCGGCTTTGTTTCATGGTTGATGCTCGCCTTGAGTTTGATCTGACCAGTGAAAAATAAACATTTCCTCGTCGCGTATTTTAGTCTCCAAAGAAAGCCAAGAACCTCTCCTTGGTGTTCACTTTGTTTTTACTGCTTCAAACTATTTTACAACTGGAGTTTTGCCCTTGAATGTAAGAGAAGAAAACACAAGCGCGAGTGGTTCGTGGAGGCGCGCAGAAACAGAGCGGGCGGGTTGAGTCTATAAGGTTCTCATGCGTTGTTTAAGAGCGCAGCGCTGCTGTGGCGCTAATCATTATTGAGTTCAGCTCTTGAACAAAAGAGAAATGGCAGAAACCGCTCCAGCCCCAGCTGCCGCCCCGCCGGCCAAAGCGCCCAAGAAGAAGTCCGCTGCCAAAGCCAAGAAAGCAGGCCCAGGTGTCGGTGATCTCATCGTCAAAGCCGTGTCCGCGTCCAAGGAGAGAAGCGGCGTGTCTCTCGCAGCTCTGAAGAAAGCTCTCGCTGCCGGTGGCTACGATGTGGAGAAGAACAACTCCCGCGTCAAGATCGCCATCAAGAGCCTGGTGACTAAAGGCACTCTAGTGCAGGTCAAAGGGACCGGGGCATCAGGCTCCTTCAAGCTCAACAAGAAGCAGGCCGAGACCAAGAAGAAACCCGCCAAGAAAGCTGCTCCTAAAGCCAAGAAGCCCGCGGCCAAGAAACCCGCTGCTGCCAAGAAGCCCAAGAGCGCAGCGGCAAAAAAGCCCGCCGCTAAGAAATCGCCCAAGAAGGCCAAGAAACCCGCCGCTGCAGCCGCTAAGAAGGCGACGAAGAGCCCCAAGAAGGCAAAGAAGCCAGCATCGCCCAAGAAAGCAGCAAAGAGTCCCAAGAAGGCGAAGGCAGCAAAACCCAAAGCCGCCAAGCCTAAAGCTGCAAAGCCTAAAAAGGCAGCTCCTAAGAAGAAATAAGCAATTTTATGTTTTTGTTCCCCAACGGCTCTTTTCAGAGCCACCCACTAACTCCAAAGAATGGGCAAAATTCTTATCGATTTGCATTTTTAATATTTGTTGAAGTAGATCATTAGATCTTTATCTCGACTTACAATGTTGTATTGTATTTAAAGAGTATTGATTTATTCGCATACACTAATAGTAGCAGATTTAATGGATAATTTATCTAAATTTGATTGGGTAAATAGTTTTTTTTTTTTTTTAATTGACAAACTAAAACTGAACAATTTAATAACCGATCAGTGAACTTCCCTCCAACACCGAAGGCCAGCTGTGGAGGCGTGGCTTTGGCGGTCGGTGTTGGAGGGAAGTTCACTGATTGGTTTGGAATCTTACAAAGGCTCTAAACCAATGGGCGACTGGCACGCTCTTTTAAAAGAGTGGCGCTGAACTTGTGGATTATTATTTCTGCTTTGTAAACGTAGGAATTAAAAACCTATAATGAGTGGAAGAGGCAAAACCGGTGGCAAGGCGAGAGCCAAGGCTAAGACTCGCTCATCCAGGGCAGGACTGCAGTTCCCCGTTGGTCGTGTTCACAGGCTTCTCCGCAAAGGCAACTACGCAGAGCGCGTCGGTGCCGGTGCTCCCGTCTATCTGGCGGCTGTGCTCGAGTATCTTACCGCTGAGATCCTGGAGTTGGCTGGAAACGCCGCGAGGGACAACAAGAAGACCCGTATCATTCCCCGTCACCTGCAGCTGGCGGTGCGCAATGACGAGGAACTCAACAAACTTCTGGGTGGAGTGACCATCGCTCAGGGCGGCGTGCTGCCCAACATCCAGGCTGTGCTGCTGCCCAAGAAAACCGAGAAACCCGCCAAGGGGAAATAAGTTGGTTCAAATCTGCTTCTGAAACCCAAAGGCTCTTTTAAGAGCCACCCATTTTATCTATCAGAGAGCGCTTTTCATAACTCTCATAACATAACTGATTTTCTCAGTCTGCAAATCCATATGAGTTTTTGTTTGTTTGTTTGTTTTTTAACATCTACGTTACATGTATATATTTTATTTGCCCCAAAAGAATGTAAGTGAAATGTAACAACGTGCCCTGTACTTGAAGTGCATTCCAAAATGATTGTATAACAGTTAAATGTTACCTGATCTAATAAAGAAAATACTATATATATATATATATTAGTATGTATATAATAAGTGAAATTTTTAGTTTGACAATGAACACACTTCATCCCCTGTTTGGGATGGCCCTGATTGAAACACAGCTCTACAGTAAAGTTCAAAACGGTGTGGATGAAAAAACACATTCAGAAAAAAAAAACACTACCCTGCACACACAACTCTCACAGAACAGGACTCACACAGACAAACCAAAATGCTTTACATTTCTTGAAATGGTAATTTCTGAACATGAAACATTGACTGTCAGTCTTTATTCACCTGTTTATGTTTTTCCATTACAATTCAGTAAATGGTGTAAATTGCATCACGCAGTGTTACAATGATCCCATACGCGCAACTGAAGTTTAATGCTGGTTAGTGTATTCTCTTAGTTATCGAAACAATAAAACATCTAATCTGATTGGACATTAAAATAATAGCAGTTTTGTCTCATTTTCAATACCGTAAATTTTGTTATGCTACCATGTGTTACAACTAACCCCACATTAGCTTGTGTCCCGTGCTCCTCTACATCTGTTCAGTGTGGACAGTTGCAAATATGAATATTTCATCATGAATAAATTAAGCAGTGTTAGTATGCCTAAAGTAACAGAACAAAGCAGTTTGAGCGGGAAACACAAACAGCCCATTTTGAAAATAGGAGGTGCGCAGTCATTGGCTAGCAGTCATGAGCAGACGTTACGCATCAGCTAATCACAAGCCTCTGCACCTTTGTGACATCATAAGCGCTTGGCCATTTGATGCTTTAAAAGCAGGCGCTGAACCCAGAGCAGTATTTTCTACGTTCCTAGAACAGAGAAAGAAATACATTGCAGCGATGGCAAGAACCAAGCAGACCGCTCGTAAATCCACCGGTGGCAAAGCCCCGAGGAAGCAGCTCGCTACTAAAGCCGCCCGGAAGAGCGCCCCAGCCACCGGTGGCGTCAAGAAGCCCCATCGTTACAGGCCCGGGACCGTGGCTCTCCGCGAGATCCGCCGTTATCAGAAGTCCACCGAGCTGCTGATCCGCAAACTGCCTTTCCAGCGTCTGGTCCGTGAAATCGCCCAAGATTTCAAGACCGATCTGCGCTTCCAGAGCTCCGCTGTCATGGCTCTCCAGGAGTCCAGCGAGGCTTATTTGGTCGGTCTGTTTGAGGACACCAATCTGTGCGCCATCCACGCCAAGAGAGTCACCATCATGCCCAAGGACATCCAGCTGGCCCGCCGCATCCGCGGAGAGCGCGCTTAAATCCAGCATCAGAAAGTCGTATCAAACCCCAAAGGCTCTTTTAAGAGCCACCTAAATTGCACTAATGGAGAGAATTTTCTTTGGGAAGCTGCTAAATGGAAGTCATAGACCATAACATTACACCGTAGTGTTTAACGAATTCTGTCTCTTTCCTCTACTAGTTAAAAATCTCTAATTCCAATCATTACAAAGGAGATCTTGGTCATTTAATTCTGAATGAATTAATGCAACTTTAATAGACCTTTACTATGCTTTTGTATGAAATACAGCCAACTGGAATTACATGAGGGGTTAATAATAAAGGTATTTTAAGTTGTATTTTTTGTCTTTTGCGACGTTAATGTGTTTTCTTATAAAAAGGTGTTTAAGTGGAATTTAGAAGTACATGCTCAATAATCTCTGCATCATTACAGGGTACACACAGTCCAGTTTGTAAATAATGAACAAGGATTGATTTAAACCAGAATATTCTATGCACAGTCATCTAATAATAATATATTATATCCTATTGTTGAGGCATACTCTCCCTTTACCAACTTGTTTG
This sequence comes from Cirrhinus molitorella, assembly GCA_033026305.1. NCBI lineage: Eukaryota > Metazoa > Chordata > Actinopteri > Cypriniformes > Cyprinidae > Cirrhinus > Cirrhinus molitorella. Next base: position 53,063,823 of record CM065118.1, read on the forward strand.
AATGCTGTATAGGTGCCTGCTCTTTATTTCCCTGTCCCACATTTCTTGCCACTTCTTATTAATGTGATCTATAATTATTCCTTTTATTTAGGCTTTGCTCAGTTTTAGTTGTCATGTTTCATTGCCCATTTAGCCAATTTATTTGTTTCATTACCTTGTACTCCCATGTCATGCTGTTTATAGCCCACCTGATATACTATTTGAAGCTGATATAGGCCCAGTTTCCAAGATAGGGCTTAGCCTAAGCATAGTTCATAGTTCAATTAGGACATTTAAGTATTTTTAACGACATGCCTTAGAAAAAATAATTACTGGTGTGCATCTTGAGACTAAACAAAGGCACTGATAAATTTTAAGATCAGGCAGTGCCAGTTTCTTTCATTTGAAACAGCCCAGGCTTGCATTTTAGTCTAGGCTTAAGCCTTGTCTGTGAAACCAGAGGATAGAGTCTGAACAAATAACTGCCCTTGTTGGCTTAACTTCACCCACTGAATAGCCAACACAACTGCTATCAGGTCGGTTGTAAAAACAGATACATAATTGGTTATCCTTTTCTGAATATTGACTTGAAAACTGAATATATACAGCTGCAGCCATATGTTCTGATACAGGATCCTTTGACCCATCAGTGAATATATAAAGTATTGAGGAATATGTTTGATTCGAATACTGCTGAACAATAACCTCCTTGGATATATCCTTTTTGTTTGTTTGTTTTTTTCTTATTTTGAAGGTAAAAATCAACTTAAGGCATAGGAACCAAAAGGACAGGCATTCTTTTTCTTCTGTGAATTTAACCAGAATTGTGTTTTCCAATCATATGAAGCGTTGCATTAAGATTAGTATGGCCTATTCGTAATCTCGCATATATATATATATATATATATATATATATATATATATATATATATATATATATATATATAAGTATTTCCTAGTTATATGATGATTAAAGGACAGACGTTAGATCAGTATTAGGGTTAAACCGCATTGTTTTCTGCTGTAATTACCAGGGAGGAGGAGTGCGGGCCATGTGACGCACGTTGGTTTCAGTTAGGTCCTGTAAGCAAATGTAAAAGGCCTCCCTTATACGGTTCTCACACATTCATTTTCGACGTTTCACTGAATCGAGAAGTGTATTAATCATGTCTGGAAGAGGCAAAGGTGGTAAAGGACTCGGAAAAGGAGGCGCTAAGCGTCACCGTAAAGTTCTGCGTGATAACATCCAGGGAATCACAAAACCCGCTATTCGTCGTCTCGCTCGCCGCGGCGGTGTCAAGCGTATCTCTGGTCTGATCTACGAGGAGACCCGCGGTGTGTTGAAGGTGTTCCTGGAGAACGTTATCCGCGATGCTGTCACCTACACCGAGCACGCCAAGAGAAAGACCGTCACCGCCATGGACGTCGTGTACGCGCTGAAACGCCAGGGACGCACCTTGTACGGTTTCGGAGGTTAAACGTCTTAAATCCGAAATAAACAACAAACCCAACGGTTCTTTTAAGAGCCACCCACATTGTCACATAAAGAGTCAATAATGAGGTGAAGCTGGTGTTTTCGAAAGAACCCATACGAACAATGAAGCTAGTTTAATGCTGGGGCCAGTTGCATAAAATTGGTGTTTGTCTGAAGTACACAGTTTACCAAAGGGTAATGGTTTTATTTTTGGATTCAATTTAGACTAACATAACATCTGTAACTGAAACTAAAAATATGACCAGTCTTAAAGAAGAAAAGGGGGGGAAAAAATAGCTGATTAACGTTGAGACTTTTTTTCTTTTTTTTTCTTTCACCTTTTATGCAACCGGCTGTGCTGAGTAACTTTTAAGACTAGACTTAAGGTTTTATGTGGTTTGGCCAGAGTTGCATAAAAGATTTAGACTAGTCTTAAAAAGTTAAGCTATTTTTTTCTTTAAGACTGGTCATATATATTCTGTTACAGAAAAATGTAGACTGGTTTAAGTTGAATCCAAAAAATAAGACTGATTACCCATGGTTAACTGATAGTTGGTCAAACTAGTACTTAAGACACTGTATTAACGTAGAGGCTATGTTTATGCAACTCGTGTCTTTATTTTCCGATAATATAGGTGTTTACCTATCTTACTGATTTTCAAAATTAGATCTTGTATTCCATTTTGCCTTCAGAGTTGTGAACAATATAAGCATATGCTTTGTCATTTTTATTGTTCGTGTGCTATTTTTTATTTATTTATTTTTTTTCCCTATTGAAGGGACTTCCAGGACAAAGACAAAACACAATAAGATGTGAACGGTCCTTGAGTTAAAGCAGTAAAAATTTTCCCAAAATATTTTAGTGGGTCTGTAAGGGGTTTGAAATGTACAGTGTATTAAAACCATTTTGTTTTCTTGTATGGAACATACCTAACAAAAAGTGCGGTAATTTAAACAAAGCAAACTCCCGTGTCGTTCAAACATTGACCGGTGGGTGGGGGCTATCATTTATAAGCCTGTGATTGGCCCTCGTTTGTCCAATCAAATACGAGTTTATGGGTTCAGTCCGTGAAAACACCCAATCAGAAGGTTCCACATCTCTTTGATAATTAGCATAGGTTAGTCAATAAATGCTTCTGTCAGACTCACTGTAACTACTGATTCATCGAAAAGTCACATAGCAGCATCATGCCTGAACCAGCAAAGTCCGCGCCTAAGAAAGGCTCCAAGAAGGCCGTCACTAAGACCGCCGGAAAAGGAGGAAAGAAGCGCAGAAAGTCCAGGAAAGAGAGTTATGCCATCTACGTCTACAAAGTCCTGAAGCAGGTCCATCCTGACACCGGGATCTCTTCCAAGGCGATGGGAATCATGAACTCGTTCGTCAACGACATCTTCGAGCGCATCGGCGGTGAAGCGTCTCGTCTGGCTCACTACAACAAGCGCTCCACCATCACTTCAAGAGAGATCCAGACCGCCGTGCGTCTGCTGCTGCCCGGTGAACTGGCCAAACACGCCGTGTCTGAGGGCACCAAGGCCGTCACCAAGTACACTAGCTCCAAGTAGAGCTCTGTTCAATCTCCCACAGACCCAAAGGCTCTTTTAAGAGCCACCCATCTGTTCGCTGAAAGAGTTTCGTTTTTTTCGGCCTTTAAGAAAGTGCCATAAAATTGGGCTTTTTCTGTTCTTCCGTTTGAGCGGAATTTCAGTGGCTTTGCACTCTTTTATAAGTTTCTGAGTTAGACGGATTTTTTTTTTTTTTTTTTTGAGCGCGTATCTGTCTATCAGGGCTCTACGCTTAGTTTTCTTTTTAGGAGTATTTATAATAGTCAATGTAAGTCACTTAATATTAACCTCTTGTTTAGTTTCTGTTGTATTAAATATTTAATTTATAAACCATTAAATACTTAAATTATAAACTGGCTTAAAAATCACTAAAAGCTGTCACTCATCTTAGTTCATCGCAATCTTACAAAGTTCCATTATAATCAACAAATCTTTCTACATGGCACAATGAATCTCTTATTTACACTCTACATTTTGTTTATTAAAGGATTCATCAGATATGTCAGTGATACATTACTCAACGCTTCAAAAACACCTAGAAACCTTTGAAGCTCCCATTAGAGCAAACACAAATATGACTGATTGGGTCACTCGCACATAGTGCTCCTAAATATTTTTATCATAGTCACATGCAGTAGTTTTCAGTCGCATATATATATATAATATTAAAATTGGGTACTGTATTGTGCCACGAAAAGAAAAGCTAGAGCTCTGACCAAATACACTCCTGTGTTTTATAAATAAGCCTGAATTACTTGATTTGGTGGTGAGCTGAAACTTTGAAGCTTTCCAGACGTGTGTTGTAAAGTGGTTCAATTTTTTGAGGCTTCAAATTCACACTAAAGACTCCTGCTGATCACTGCAAATGGTGTCAGGAGTGTGACCGCAGCAAAATGTGCTTGGTTATAAAAAAAAAGAGTTTGGCACAATATCATGCCCACACACAAACATATATAAAACAAATTAATCGATAAATAAATTCTTTGAAGTTTTTATACTCTGTGTAGTTTCGTAATGTTTCATAAATCTGCGACTGGTCAGGGCTTTTGTCAATCAGATGGAAATAATTTAATTGTTTAGACAGGATAAGAGAGAATGAAAGTGAAGGATATGCAGATTCTTAAATGCAAACCATTCATTTGTGTTGTGTTTGTTTTATATTAATGTATTAATTCATTCATAATCACTTTTCATGTAATCTTTATTATTATATTTAGTTATATATTCACTTATAATAATTATAACCATTTATATGCTTGGCCATTTTATTATTTTGTGTATTGATGAGTTTTTTTTTTTTCTTTTTCCTTCTTCTTTTTAATATATTTTTGTTATTGTTTTTCGATTGTGCGGTTTCAAGGACTGTTTGTCTTCATGAATAAGAGATAAGAGGGAATGTTTTTGGAAATTCAAGGTGGTCTTGCTGGATCTGTACTGTTCAGATGAAGTCTAAGCATTGAGACACACACAACTAAGACTATTCAATAATAATCTGTACATACATTATTTCCACAGCCACGCATCGTGCACAAATTGGATCAGAATCAGAAGAGGCATTTACTGTATAGTCAGAATCTGCTCTGAATTCATTGTTTTTGCAAGTTTACAGAGTTAAGGACCTCATGTTGTGACAGTCAAGTTTACCTACCTCTTCTGAAACTTTCCTCCATCATTAAAAAAAAAAAAAAAAAAAAAAAATCTGATCAGGTACAATTTTCCACGTTTTTGCATCTGTAGCAAGCATTTTGTACTGATGTGACTTGCTGCTGTGTAATAATTTGTGTTGTTAAACTAAAATTTAGTTCTATAAATGTTGGTTTATTTAGCTACTTTTTAGTATACACCACATGGGGGCAGCCGTGGCCTAATGGTTAGGGAGTCTGACTTATAACCAAGAGGTTGCGAGTTCGAGTCCCAGGTCTGGCAGGGATTGACGGTGGGGGGAGTGAATATCCAGCGTTCTCTCCATCGTCAATACCACGATAAGGTGAGACCCTTGAGCAAGGCACCGAACCCCCAACTGCTCAGCAATGGCTGCCCACTGTTCTCTGTGTGTGTGTGTGTGTGTGTTCACTACTGTGTGTGTGCACTTGGGTTAAATGCAGAGCACAAATTCCTAGTATGGGTCACCATACTTGGCCTCACGTGGGTTTGCAACATTTACATTTAGACATTTAGCAGACGCTTTTATCCAAATCGACTTACAAAGGCGAACAATGGAAGCAATCAAAAAAAAAAAAAAAAAACAACATGCAAGTGCTGTGATATGTCTCATTTAGTCTAACACAGTACTCGTAGCAAGGGGTTTTTAAAGTACATAATAAATAAAAGAAAATAGATAGGGGAAAAACCAAGCTAGTGTTAGAGGCCTTTTTAAAACAAGCAGTAAGTAAATGGATAGAGTGTAAGTCTAAAATAGTATAATTCAAAGTATAGAATTAGAAAGACTGTGCTAGAGTTAGAGGGTTAAATAAAGATGGAAAAGATGACTTTTTAGCTGATTCGTGAAAATGGCATGTTATGAACATGTTAGCTTTTTGCTCTTCAGTGAGCGTGTCTGTGGTGTGTGTGTGTGTGTGTGTGTGTGTGTGTGCTAGTTACATTGCAAAACAATTTTCTATTTGAACTATAGAAGCAAGGAACCATGTCAAAGTGTAAATAAATAAATAAATAAAAAATGGCAAGGGAACAGTGTTTTAGACGTTGACGTTCTCCCCTGCCTACACTGTAAAATGTTTATCATCAAATTAACAGTAACTTACTGGCAACAAATCTCAAGTAGCTGCTGTGTTTCATATCACAGTAAAATTACCGTAAAAAGATTTACAGTAGGTTTTTGAACATACTGTAAAATGAATAACAGTAATTTATTGTTGTTGAAATACAGTATAAAATTGTTATTTTTATATTGTGTTATGTGCTATATTATTGTTGTTATATTGTATATTGTAAAAAAAAAAAAATAATAAAAAAAAAAAAAACTTTTATTGTGAATAAGAAATATGGACAATATAAGCCTTACATTCAAATAACATTTATTGTGCAGATTGAAATACTGCAAATGACCAATAATGCAATGATAAAAACAACAATAAAAACAGTAAATACTGATTGAGTAAAACATCTTTTTAAACTAAAAACCCAAGTTAAAGGAGCTTTCTGATCCTCCAATAGACAGTCAACACTCTTCACGCTCAAAAGCCGAGAAAGGTACCAAAAACATTGTTAAGTAAGTCCATGTGACATCAGTGGTTCTACAAGAATACTTTTTGAATAAATTATTGTTTTCTTTGCACACAAAAGGTATTCTTGCAGCTTCTTATAATTACAATTGAACCACTGATGTCACATGGACTCACTTTACAATGTTTTTTGTACCTTTCTCAGCTTTTAAACATGAAGCGTGTTGACTTTCTATAGGAGGATCAGAAAGAGCTCAGATTCCATCCAAAATATCTTCATTTGTGTTCAGAAGATGAATGGAGGTTTTAAGGGTTTGGAATGACATGAGAGTAATTAATGACAGAATTTTCATTTTTGGGAGAACTAACCCTTTAACGTTTGAAATTGACAATTAAACCAGTGAACACTAACAGAAAAAAAAAAAACAAAAAGCATTTTTAATGACTAATAATGCATGTTATCATTTTAAATCATTAATAATACAATGTACACGGAAATTGCATTCGATTAACAGTAGTAGTAGGCACAAGCCTACTAGAATTTGTAAAACAAATATTAACACACTTATGAACAACCATCTTCAGAACAGTTGCAAAACCGTATTACATGAGGGTAGAATCTGAGAAGGGTAGTGGTTGTGGTAATGCATCCACATTACATGGAGCAGGGGCAACTTGAGCACTTGAGGTGATCTGCAGGAGATCAGTCAGAAATTTAAATAATTAGTTAAAATCCCTAATTTTAACTTGCCTAACCAAAACACCTTTAAAGAGATCACCCAAAAATGAAAATTAGCCTATGATTTACCCCAAGGCATCCTAAATGTGATATCGCTGCCGCCTAGTGATAAGGAGTTGATTCCGAGAGAGTCATAAAAGGTTTTGTGAGAGTTGAATCGAATCTCATGCTGTTTCTGGAATCGTTTGTTTCTCCGAGAGCCGATCGAAGCTGAATCTGAAATCACCCTCTCAACAATTCCCTCGTCTGCGTCAAGATATTTTGGGAGAAAACAAAAATAAATTGGGAGAAAAAAGCCTTGACTTTAGAAAATGAGCACAAAATTTTCTTTAATTACATGAGGTGTGATTGTTGTTCGTAGTCATAATTTTGTACATTTAAGTTTATAGTAGGCTACAAATTTTGCACAAGTTTTTAACAAGAAAGCAGAAATACCATCAGGACCCATAGATTTTCTGGTACATATACCTTTAAATAATGAACAGATCGTAAATGGAGTAACCTGTATTCTCTGATCTGGATTACAAGTAATAGAGTCTAGATCGACCATATCATCTAAAGGTGACTCAAACCTAAGAAAGAAATTATTCAGATAATTTGCTCTTTGCTGGTCATTACTAGTTATGAGCCTTTTCCGGGGTGGTTCCATATTAGTTACTACTTTCATAGTGTCCCATAATTTCCTAGAATTTCCAGAATTAAAGTTACGTTCTATAATATCTCTATGCTTTTTCCTAGCCTCTTTCAACAAGATATTTAATTCCTTTTGGACTAATTTCAATTCAGTTTTATCTTTATTAATGAAAGCTAACTTCTTCCTATTTAAGCACTCCTTAATATCCTTAGTTATATAACTTTTGTTATTGGGAAATACAGTAACAGTCTTCTTCTCAACAACTGTGTCCACACAGAAGTTGATGTAACTTGTCTCTGCAGCATCATCAATGTCCATGTCGTGGAACAGTTCCCAGTCCGTGCATGCATAACAGCCCTTTAAAAGTTCAATACTATCATCCGACCAAACAGAAACTATCTTCGTCTGTGGCTTTATCCGTTTTAGAAGTGTTCTGTAAGCGGGAATCAGAAAAATCGTGTTGTGATCACCATTCGACAACGGAGGTTTCGACTTAGCCACATAAGCATTATTCACATTACTGTAACATTTATCTAAAATCTTATTACCTCGAGTATCACACTTTATATACTGTTCATACCCTGGAAGAGAGTATCCCAATGTGCAATGATTAAAATCGCCGAGAATAAAAACCGGAGCTTCAGGACTTCGCTTCAATTGCTTGTGAACACAGTCAGAAATACAGCTAGCCGCTATAGCCACATTCCCATTTGGTGGAACATAGACAGTGCATATAATGATATTTCCAAATTCTTGCGGGAGATAAAAGGGCCTCAGTGATAAACACAATAGTTCCACATCTGGTTTACACACAGCCTCTCTCACCGTATACTGGCTGCACCATCGCTCTTTGATATAGACACAGACACCGCCTCCTCTTGTTTTTCCAGAAGTTTCATCCCTGTCTGCTCGAACAAGAGAAAACCCTTCGAGATCGACCAATGAGTTGGGGATATCAGGGTGCAGCCAGGTCTCTGTAAATGCCAGCGAACAGGAATCACAATACTCGTGACAAATCCTCGAGTTCAAGCGCAGTTCCTCCATCTTTTTCCTCAAAGACCGATCATTACTTAAAATTATAGAGGGCAGCGGTGGTTTGTTACCCCGTCTCCGAAGACGTTGCCGAATTCCTCCCCTCTTTCCTCGCCTCCGGGGCCGCCCCGTATAAGCACGTTGTCTCCTAACAGCCTCAGGTAAGTCCTCGGATAGCGACGTCCTTACAGGTCTCAACGAAAGCAGCTCCTCCCTGCTGTAATGAATCGGTAGCACACCAACTGTGCGTTCAGATTAATCAAAATTCACCGCGAGGATCTCCCTTCCGATCAGCACCAGCAACAAAAACTGTGCTAGTATCACCTTCATTTTCAATATCCACGACTTAACGTAACTTAAACTTAGACATAAAATAGTAAAAACAACAAATAACAAACTGGCCACTGAGCATGTGTCCGAGTCGCCAGCTGAGCACCGCCACCGGAAGCACTGATGTTCTGCACAGGTGTCTGCCATTTCACCGCATCACCATCGGACTATAAATAGACCCACGTTTCACTTAGTTCTCTGCAAAGTCTTGATTTGCCACGGCTGTCAATTCCGAACGTTATTTCTGTCTTGTTTATCCTGTTGCTGACCCTGTGTTGTTTCTGTTCCTGATCGTTTTCTGCCTGCCTCTCGACCCACACCTGTTTATTCAACTGGTCTACCCTTGTTTGTTAGCAGCCAGCCCCGACCCTTTGCTTGGACTCTGACTATTATCTGGTGTTTCTATGTTGTTCCCGTTTGCCATTCCCCGACCTAGCCTGCTGTACCATGATTGTTATTTTAATAAAGTTGCTTATGGATCTCCACTCCACTGACTCCCTTGTTACAGTATGTACCTAAAGTGCCAACATCTATGCCAGGCCCCATTGTGCTTTAGGCCTTTTGTCCTTCCAGAAAGCAGGCCAGGGAAGTTCAATCTGCTCTGTCCAGTTCAAGCACTGGATGCTTATATCCACAGAGCTGCCCAGTGGCGTGAGGCATATCAGCTTTTCGCTGGCACTCGCTTTATTAAAAGCTAACATTATGCTTCCTGGTCGTCTATGTCACCCCGCTCGTGACGTCTCACTTCTCTATTGGACTGATTCCACACATGCTTCAGTACTGTGTTCCTCAAATGTTTTGATGTAGTGTCTCGTTCCCCTTGGGCAACCTAGTTACATACATAACCTAGAGATGTTTACCATTCTCTATCATTTAAACTTTAGGAATAACAATAACATACATACATACAGGGTGCGATTTGCTGGGGGGGATGGTGGGGATTTCCCCCCCTCTGGTCTATACATCCCTGCCTCTGCTGAATTATTATTATCCCCGGTGGGGATAAAAACATCCCGTGAACCCGCTCCAAAGTCCGGTTCTGAATCACATGATTTGCGATATGCACTTTAAAGTCCGGTTCTGAAACACATGATTCGCCATACGCCCTTTGAAGTCTCTTTTTAAATCAAATGATTCGCGATACGCGCTTTAAGGTCTGGTTCTGAATCAAATGATTCGCATACGCACTTTGAAGTCCCTTTTTAAATCAAATGATTCGCGATACGCACTTTAAAGTCCGGTTCTGAATCACATGATTCGCCATAAAAGTTTATATAATGTGCAATGTTAACAGATTACACTAACGTTAGTTTTCAAAAGCAACCCCCCCTCTGCTTTTTTTACAAATCGCACCCTGCATACATACATACAAAAGAAAGCATAATGAACATACAAAAGAAAGCATATTTCACAGTATTTATTGATATGTCAAACTAATATAAAAACATGCATAGTGCCCAAACTACTGCACTGCATCCTTTGTCATATATAACTATTATTCAACTTAAAATAATGTGTTACTCTACTGCCTTAAAATGAAAAGTTCAGTCAACTCAAATAAGTTTATTCAAGTTGAAATGTTAAGTTGTACTTAGTGACAATTTAGATATTTGAGTTGACTAAACTAAAACATTGTTTGTTAAACTTAACAGCTGTGTTTGCAACTCGGCTGCCTTAAAATTTTAAGTTGAATCAACTCAAGTATCTAAGTTGTCACTTAGTAAAACATAACATTTCAAGTTGACTAAACTTTTTTTCGAGTTGACTGAACTTTAAATAATTTGTTACCTGGCTGCCTTAAAATTTTAAGTTGACTACAGTAAAAAGATAAAGAAAAAAAAAAGAAAAAAGAGGAAACAAATGGGAACAGGATTGTACTCAGAAATTGATAACGATACATATATTAATTTCTCCAAAGACAACAACAAAAAGGAATTAGTTTTCACAAACATATAATAAAAAAATATACAAAAATATACCAGGTAGTCACAAAGTTCAAATTCAAATTAGTATTTATGCATTTAGCTTTTTATCAGAACACTTAATGATGTTAGCCCCATTTGCACGGGATTAGTATATGGACCATATATGCATATGAAATCCTGCCGCCTCCCTCCATCTGAACTTGGTGCATTTGGCCGATTCACACAGGATTAAGATCACAGACAACCTCTGGAATTATTACAAATGACTAGAGGTCACTGGGTAATACTAATCCCATGTGAATAAGGTTTAAGAGTGTGAAAGTCAGAACAATCAGTACTGTATATTCTACATCTCATAATACAGGCTGTATCTGCCCCAAATGGTCAACAACGTAACGTTCATGTTTTACGAGACTTTGGTAAAGTTTCTCTTTCAGTTTAGGTGTTGTCAGAAAGTCCAGAAGCGCTCTCATTTTTCCTTCTTTTGTTGCTGAGTTTAAGACGATTCTGTATTTTTCTTCTCCGATCAGATCTTTCATGTCATCTGCAATGGGCTCCACCAGTGAGACTTTTCTGATCAACTCTGCCCTGTGCTTCTCCACAAACTCAGCACCTGGATGAACACAAAGTTGCCTCATCTTCATGAAAAACACTGAACAGTACTTTATGAAGAATCTGCATAGAAACATCCTGATCTATTTTCATTATAAATTCAGTTATTTTTTTTACCTTCACCATTGCTGCATTCTTCATTTTGTGTCTGTGCTGTGTCAGTCCCTGCAGACTTATGACCTAGGTAAAGATAAAAAATAAAGATATAAAATAAAATAATAATAATAATAATAATAATAATAATAATATTCCTGTAATTCCTGTGCACGTGCATTGGCTGGTCTAGCTTGAAAAATAAGCTTTTAAATGCTATTTGCACATAAGAAACAACATTCATGGGGCAGTTCATTTCAGATTGTGTTGCTGATTTGGAATATGAAATTTAATTGCAAGTTCAGCGAGCCATTTTTGAGATTTCAGGATTCTCCCATTCATTTAGATAGGACTTGGTCTTGGATAAGATGCCTGGAGGCATTGTAAATATGGCCATCGAAGACTAACAAATAATTTTACTAAACATTACATTAATGTTTTTTTTTTAATTAAAAAAAAAAAAAAAAAAAAAAAAAAAAATCTACAGGGGAAAACCACCTGCAACACTTGATATAGCATACCTGTTGTTATTATTATTCTCTTTGTTATTTATTTATTTATTTATTTTTGTTGTATTATTATTTATTTTTTTGTAAGTTTCATGCTATCGCTAAGGCTTAGGACACACACAGACCTTTTCTCCTCATTTTAACTTTGTGTCAGTATATCATAAACAGAACAAGGCATCAGATTAATGTCAGGGATTTGTCATGTTCCACATCCAGTATAGACAGCATGTTTGGGAGCAGAGGAGCGGGAGCACGTGTTTTCACGAGTGATATATTACTGTGCCGAGGGCAAAGTGCTGCGAAGTGCTATGCCGCCACACATTATAGTTACCGACTATAGTTATAGTCATGCTGAGACAGGACAGATATGTATCAACACGTCTAAGTTGAGGGAAGAACATAGTGAAATATGGAAAACTGGTGGAGTTTTCCTTTAAGCACATATTAATGCCTTGTTCTGCATGACCTTATTCTACATCCCTAATCCTACCCAATACCTAAACTTAACTTCTACCTTACTAACTATTAATAATCCGCAAACAAGGAATTTACTGAGGGAAAAGTCATAGTTAGTAGTGAATAAGTGTTACCTATTCTAAAGTGTTACCCGTTTTATTTATTTTGCTTTTTCTGCTGGTGTTTCAAAGATGGCTGCCGAGTGAAATGACTTGCCTTAAAGGGACTTTGATAATTTGTAGAAATAATAGTGTAAAATGGTTGAAAGTCATTGAAAAGTGCTTGCATTTCTCTCTCAAAAGATTTTAAAAACCCTAAAATGAATAATATAATACTATTTGACAATTTCTGCCACAACACCATGGCTATAGTTAGCATTACTACTTGTTCTTACAGCTCAAATCAGTTTCTTTGTGTTGTTTTGATCACAGCAGGAGTAGAGGATACCCACAAATTTGGTTTAATTCTGCCAACATGTGTCACGAACTGTACCGTTGTGGCTCCCTTTTCTCCCCGCTAGAGGGAGCCACCCCTCCACTGTAGACTCTGCAGAGACTCCATTTCCCATAACCCCTCTCTCATGCCCCGTTTGTCACCTCTCACCTTTATTCCCTGTCACTTCCTGTATAAATAGAGCGTCATTTCTGTTCCACCTTTGCAAAGTCATAACTTCCCCCGGCCGTTATTTCTGAGCGTTTTTCCCTAGTCCTAGTTTTCCCGTTGTCGATCCCTCGTAGTTTCCTGGTTTCCTGATCGTTCTCCACCCGCCTATCGACCCCCGCTTTGTCTTTTGGATTATCCCCTCTGATCGCTGCCAGCCCATGGACCCGTTCGCTTGGACACTTACTATTCTTTTGGATTTCCTGTGTTGTTCCCGCTCGCTCCTGTCTGACCCCTCGCCTGCCTTACTATGAGTATTTATCCTAATAAAAGTCTGCATATGGATCCGCACGCCTCCTGTCTCGTCTCTGGAGCTATCGTTACACATGTCCTCCAACTTTAGGGCCATTCACACAGAATGCATTTTTTCCATTCCAATGTGCTACTTTTCCATTGTTTTTCTATGTAAACATGCACTTGACGGCTGTGCATGACCATTACGCTCGCGTAATTTCACAACATCAAGTCTCAAAAGCGCGTCTCGAGATCCTTGCGTTCTATGCCGTGCTTTTTTAAAAAACCATTCCTGTCTCATGTTTGTAGATGCAAAGTCTCAATTCAGTGGTTGAAAAAAAATAAAAAAAATAATAATATATATATATATATATATTTTTTTTTTTTTTTCCAGTAATTTTAACTTACATTTATCCGCTTTACATTTAACTTACAGTTATCAGATTAAATCTATTATGAATAAGTAGTGGTTTATTTTAGCTTCAGGCCCTTCTTTAAAAGATGTTTTCAAACAACCTCAGATGTTTACTTATAAAATATCTCAAAATCTATATATGCTTTATATATATATATATATATATATATATATATATATATATATATATATATATATATAAAGCATATAACTTGCTGTTGTAGACGCACACAGTCAACACACTCAAAGATTCGCAGACCATTCAAAAAAATGGCGGATGGCTTATATATTGCGGAATACATAAACAGTCACTCATGAGGCATCTAGGTGTGTATGTGTATAGATAGATAGATAGATAGATAGATAGATAGTGTTCATTGATTATTATGGTGAATGACATCAAGTTGACCGCTCCAAAATAACAGACGCGTCAACATATCTGGAGCAGTTGAATAGTGCATCTATACATATACTATACTGGATGGAGCAATGCAACAAATCCCCAACATTATAATATTTATATCTTGTGTTACGTTTGCGCTGTTTTGAAAATTAATTGCATATTAAAGATATGTCCCCCCTCACCTTTCGGACCAGAAATGCGCCACTGAAGACTGTGACCGGGCCGAAGTCGCATCAGGTCATTTCCGGGGGGCAGAAGAGGTATTTTAAAATGAGTTTGAGCTGAGTGTCCCATAACCTCTATCAGGTGGCGCCACCATTGCAACATCAGCTCTGTTCTATTAACTCAATGACACACAAAGAGAAGAGCATGCAAATAACAAAATACAACAACAACAACAACAAACTAATAATATAATAAAATTATTGTCCAGGCTTTTGGAATTACCTAAGAAATTGTAGGCTGCACATTCATTAACTGCATATCAAAATGTATTTGTAGGCATTTGTCAGAAATACATCAATTTGGATTTTGAATTTGAGTTTTGTCCAAATTCTAGGAAAACATTTAATTAATCCTTCATCAGTAAAGCAATACCTGAATGCCCCTACTATATCAGACCAGATGCAAGTGGAACGTTTTAAACAAGATGGCAGACAGTGCATTTAACAGAGCATTAATTTTAGGCAAATTACATAATATTGGCTAAATACACACATACATACATACATACATATATATATAATATATATATATATATATATATATATATATATATATATATATATATATATATATTAAAGGGGTCGTATGATGCGATTTTTGTGTTTTCCTTTTTCTTTGTGTTACAAGCTGTTCATGCATACATAAGATAAGGCAAGCACTAAGTACCAGCTTCCCTCGAGGAGAGGTTAGCTGCCCCAAAGACATCTACAGCTGTCAGTGAGTTAATCCCCTCGACCAAAGCCTGAGCCATATACCTGACTTACCTGCAGGGGTAAGGTTTACTCGAAGCCTGACCAGAGGCAGGGCTCAAGCTTAGAATGAGAGATTCCTTTAGGGGATGAGTCAGACCCTAGGTAGTATCTAGGGTTTGCCTACAGACCGGCATGACCTTAGTCAAGCTGGACAGGCAGGCTGTCGGAGAATCCAACAGAAGTGGAGAGTGGCCCAAGGGTCCAGGGCCTAACGTCTCAATAAGGGGTACGAAGCTGAACGTGTGATCCCCACCATACAGGATATGGTGACCCTCCAGAGAGACTACAATGCTCTGGTAGAGCAACGCCAGGATGGAATGCCATGGAGCAAAGAATTCTATCCTCAGAAAGAATGCTTGACAGGGGACAGCATGCTTATGGGTGACCCTCAATCTTGATGGGAGCAACGTAGGCTGATGATAGCATTCCACCAGAGGCTACAACCTGGTAAAAGTCAGAGCCATAGGGCACGAAAGACCTTCCCTAATGCTAGAGAGGTATCATGTGATCCTTCTAGGAGTGGCATGTTCTCAAAGACCCCCAGTGGAGGGGTATTTGCCATGCATATGCAGTGCCAGAAAGACACCACAGGGGCAGAAAGAGGCCCAATGGCCTAGGCTGCTTGTCATATGGAGCTCCAGAAGACCAAGAGGTCTGTGCAACTTCCACGCAGCCTGCATGGTGGAAGGCGAACTCATCGGGTGGCAGCAAGCGGCCAACTAATCCGATGAGGTGGGAAGCTCAGACAAAGATAGCAGCTACAGGGTAGATACCCATCTCTCACAAAGAGAGGAGGATCTGACCGTTTTGCCCAAGGATGGTGTGCTTAACAACCCTGCATCGGCGAGGGAAGCACTACCAATGGGGCTACCAAGCTCATCTAATGTTGAGAAACATGCAAGGGCTGAGGAGGGTCTGCGACCTGGGCTGCTGATATCAGGAGCTCCTGAGGTTAAGCCGAGGTGCCCTAGAAGGGTGTGGTGACCTCTGTACATGGCAAATTGATGGCAGGAAGCCCATCAGGTGGCAGCAAGTGGCCGATAATCTGATTCCTGGAGTCCTGAGGGAGCGACCAGCAGCCATAGGTAAGAGCCCGTCCCTCCGTGGAGGGAAAGACTTACTAATCAGCCTTAGGACAGCGTGCTACTGAACCCAGTCTCAGCGAGGGGAGCACAGCCAGGTCCTGAGATGGGCATCGATTTGAGAAACTCATGAGAAGCGCGTCAGCGCCTACAGTTCTGGAACTGAGGCAAGCCCCTGGCCAGCCCTCCGAGGTAGACATTACGAGGGCGACCTGGGCTGCTGAAGCAAGAGCTCCCGAGGTCAGAGCCCTTGATACCCAGAAGGGTAAGGCGACCTCTGTCTATGCCAGTGTGATGGGAAGAAGTTAATTGGGTGCCAGCAAGCGGCCGAAAATCCAATGAGGTCCTGAAGGAGCGTTCAGCAGCCATAGGGTAGGTACTTAGCCCTCCACGGAGGGGAGTACCTACCCAAATAGCCCAAGGGTGGCGTGCTACAAAACCCTGCCTTGGCAAGGGGAGCACTGCCAGTGGGGCAGAGCACTACCAAGCTCATCTAATGTCCTGAGACATACAAGGGCAAAAGAAGGTCTGTGATCTGGGCTACTGATAGCAAAGCTCCCGAGGTTACCTGAACAAAAGGGTCAAGGCCCTAGGGTTGAGGGGTGTAACAGGGACACAGCAATAAGGAGACTAACCCTGACATGCCTAGCGATGGTTGCAGGATGGAAAGATGTCCAGACCAAACCAGCCAGGGGTCCCACCGACAAGAAGGTCCAAAAAAACTGAAATACAGGAAGGACAGACAACCCCAACCAATTTTAGAAATAAATACATCTTGAACATTGTAATAGAATAGTACTCACCTCAGTAGCTAGTGCCACAGAGGGGCTTACAAGCTGCTAGAGACCCAATTAATGTGCGTTTTCTATCTCAATAGAAAACATGGACCCTATCCTAGCCAGATCCATAGATCTGACAAGAACAAAAAAGGGCCCAGACATGCCTGGAGAGCTGTTGCTCCCAAGAGTCAACGCTCAGAAAAGAGAAAAGAACACCATTGTCCAGTGGAAAGGAGATTTAGGGAAGAGCCGCTCCATTCTCAAATGAGAGGGGATCCCTACTCTGATACATGCATGAAGCTGGGTGGATAGCAGAAGTAAGAAGCCCCTCAGGCGAGTACATGGTTAACCAACAAGGAAGAAGGTTCAACTGAGCTTAACGCAGGTGCTATAAAGCCTCACACATAGAACATAGATAACATGGAGAGCAAAGTTTCAAAAGAAAAACTCTTACCTGCACAGAAGGACCAACAGGTCCAGGGATTGTAGTAATGTATCAACATACCAAAATATCATAGCTCAGGAAAGCTGCGATCCCCACAAACTCAATCCCTTCCGTGCCTAGCAACGGAGTTCATGAATCTGCGGGGATATCGTGTGCATAATCTCAACCTGACGATATAGCGTCAAAAAGAGTGCGAGTCATCAAGTGTCTAATATAGAAGACACAGATCAAAACACACTTCTAACAACAATTTTCTGACAGGAGGTAAGAAGACAACGCTTACCAAAGATGCACAACTTCAAACAAAACAATCACTGAAGAAGAAGAAGATGATGATGATGATATGTTTGGCTGGCACCCTTTTATCTATGCGGTCGCACCAGAGATGACGTAATAGGCTGTGGCCGGCCAGTACTGTTGTAGTTTTTATATGTATGCTTCAGACACGGGTAACGAAGGAGACGTTCCCCATAGCGCCCCCTAGAGGATGCAGTTTGATGCTCCCTTGGAAGGGAACTGTAAATTTTCAAAGTCTCAAATTAGAGATATTCTTTATAAAACTTCCCAAAGCTCCTAAAACGGCTCAAACACACCCCCACAAATCTACATCACGGTTTGGGAAGATTTGCATTACACCGCCTAAATGTATACACACTGTGTGCACTGAAAACAACAACAAAACAAGTAAGATTTACTTAACTTTTGTTTTCCAGGTTTTTTCGTCACTTGCTTGAGGTATTTGGGCAATCACAATGCAGCTGTTAGCTAGCTAATTAAAGCACACTGTGCTTTTCAAAATTGTGAGCTTTGTAAAAAATATATGCGTTTCAGAAAGGAGGGGTTTTTGGAACCTCAAACCACATAGACACATTGCATTACACCAAATACACAACATAATGTTGTTTTTAGCAGTATCATAGGACCCCTTTAAACTCTGCAGAACATTACACAACATTTACTGCTCACTGAAATAAGTTGTCATCATCACTTACTTTTTTTCTGCCTCCAGTCAGCTGAAATGAGGCCAAAAATAACTAAATTATTTAACTGCATTGCATATTATTCTAACTGCAGAACAACAGTAAAACACTTGCTTGACTTTATAGCATGTCTATGTGTGTTCATGCTTATAGCATGTGCGGATCTGTATAATTCATGAAATTGTACTGCCACTCCACTTACCTGCTGTACTGGTCATTTTGAATTCCTCTGAAAGAACACAAACAAAAGTTTAAAATATTAAAGATACATATCTCATCTGCAGAGAGTTTTGCAAGTTCATGTGGGTCGTTTACCTGATTCTATATTAACATCCCAGATTTTTTGGCCATCTTTTGTCTCTATAGAGAGTTCAACACATTCAACATCATCCTTAATGTGTAAATCAAAGAAGTTGGTCTTGCCGGGTATCACTTTTAAACTCTGTCAAGAAGCAAATTGAAATGTTTTAGAAAGAGACAAGCATGCAAGTCTGGATCATTTTCTAGCCAAAAAAAAAAAAAAAAAAGTACCGTGGGTTTGATTTTGGAGTCACAAGACGTCTTCAGTGTGTAACAGTCATCTAATTTAAAGGGTTCATTTGGAGTTGGTTTTAAAATCTCCATATTTTTTCTCTCCTTCTCCTCCACATCCTAACAGTGTTAGACATAACTGTTTGTCACTTAAACATGTACTTACAGAAGTATAGTGTTACACTTGCTTTCTGCAAAAGCAAAAATATATATCTACTCATACTGGTCATACTCTGAAGACATACAATATCTTTCAAATCTCAAATAACTGAAACCTGTTGAGTGGTATAAATAACTTACAATCATAGAGACTCATTCATGTATCATAAACATACCAGATTTATTTATTTAACTATTTATTTAGCTTTGAAATTTGATAAATGACTTCAAAAGACTTTAGCATCTATTTTGTCTTGTTTGCTTTTGTTGTGTAGAAAAGAGGGATGGATAACAGCTACATTTTCATTATCCCTTGAGAAGAGCTTAGTTATTGTCACTTTCGAGAAAAAAAAACAAACAAAAAAATCATCCAATAAAAGGCTGATTATGTTCTTCAATTTTAAGTAAATAAATATCAAAATACATGGTCATATGGCACACAGTCATATGGTGCATAAAGCTTATAACTGGATTTTACCTTCTTAAGTTGTTTATCCTTTAAAATCAGGTACACATGAAGGTTGAGGGGAGATATTCTGTTGCGATAAATCAAAGTTTCACAATGAAATTTCATTTTGATGTACTCTTGCACCTTTACAACGATTGCCAAAAATGAGAAGGTGGGATTGAGAAGCTTGGCATGTGATCCACTTAGTTCACATTTTTCCAATGAAACAGTACCATCTTTCACATGAAGAACTTCCACTGTAACTTCTGAGGAAGATTCAGAATCTGTGGACAGTAATGCTGCTTTAAGTGACAAAGTCTTCAAGAAGGAGAGCTCATAGGTCTGGCTTGAAAGGTTTACACGAATGGAAAGTACATGTTGAAATGATTGGATCTGATTGTGAGATATGCCTTACCTACACAGACAAAGTGAGGTAGCTGAATTTCCCTCAGTGTGCCAGTGGTTACACTGATGTCCATCAAAGGACCACATGGCTTGTAGTTCTTGATGATGTCTTTACTGAGTGATTTCCATTCAACAAACTTATACTCCAAATTGACATCACTGGAGGACTGCCATCGGAGGCCAGTCTCTGAACATTCATGCTGCCCTGCAGTGGAGCTGATGCTGAAAACACAAATGTAACACTGATGAAGATGTTCTCACAAGATGTAATACTATATAATGTAATGTTACTAAATCTTAACACATTCAACAATTACTATTTACTTATAAGACATTTTAGGGTTCTTTGGAGATACAATGTTCCAACAAAGCCAGCTTGATTAATTATCAAATAAGAATGTCAAAATTATTTAGGAAAATAGGATTTTCTTATGAAAGTGATAAAATGTTGTGTTGCAAAAAAAAAAAAAGAGTACACCCTCCTTAAAGTTACTAAATAAAACTAAAACAAAAAAAGTGTAAGTTTAAGGCAATTTTTTGATCAATAGGTATGCATACTGAACCAAAACTTTTAAAGACAAGCAATTTCCTGACAATTAAAAGTGTTATGTCTACTGAATCATTCTCAGACTTTCTGATGGCAACAGTGGAACCACTTGAGAGAGAACTGCCAGGTGACTTATTTAGTGACATGCATGATTGTTGTCACCACTAGAATTGCATACTGCAGCCAAAGCACAATAAATTAATTTACCCTCTTCCAAGGCCCATTTTTACAAGCTATTGATTTCTGGAAATCCATGCTTTTGTCTCATAAGACAAAGTCAAAAGTTTCAGATCTAACAGCATCCAAAATGTTATGGTGTTGCTAAAGGAGGAGTACATTGAGAAGTGTCTAGTTCCCGCAGTGATGTTCAGTGGTAGTAAAACTCTTATATAGGGATGTATGGGTGCTGAAGATGTGAGGGAGATGGGCTTTTATCTATGCTGGCATCAATTCTCACACCACTGTGTGATGGAATACAAAAACTTGAAACAAATATGCTACCTTCTCCTCATTCCCTGTATTGGTGGACATTTTTCAACATGACAATGAATATATTCATTCTCCCAAGGTGAAAATCCTTCAGTGGACATGTATTTCACTCAGTCTTAAGACTTTTAAACAGCTGTGGAGGATTCTGTAGAGACAATCTGAGCAACACTTCCCATTAAAGACCATGGCACTTAAGGAGGTCATCCTCCAGGAGTTAAACAGGACAAATGTGGCATTTTGTCATGAACTTGTACACTCAAGAGCCAAGAAGGGTCAGAACAATATAAATTTATGGAGGACATAGTAAGTAATGAAATATTATGCTTTTGATTAATTAAATCTAGGGTGTACTCATTTCTGCAACCCTTTATTTAAACAAATTTGGCTATTATTATTTTTTTTTTCCCCATTTTGCCATGAAATGTATTAGTGATCATTAAGAAAATACATGTTTTATATTTATTCAGAGGGGGTGTACTCATTTATGCTGTGCACTGCATTTCTCTCTGTACCTGTACTTGGTAATTGCATCTTTCGTGACCTCTGAAGGTCTTTTAACTTCCCAGTCAGAATCATCCTGAGAGGGAGAAAAATCATCATTAATCGAATAAAGAAATTAAAAGTCACTGAAATAAAGATTAAAGCTTTGCTTCAATAGAATTTTTAAACCGTTTCTGTAAAAAACAACAACAAATATTCTGATTCTTTATAGAGATGGGCACATCGATCCTGAAGTAAGCTATTGATATATCGACACTAATGCGAGTATCGAAAGTATTGATACACACACCAAGAAAAAAATAATATAATGATATATTCAGGTCACTTAACTTGTTGCAGTTCCCTCAAACATTTCCGAAATGGTCTGTGCGTATTTGCAGCACGTTTGTATTTGGTTGTGTTGTGAGTATTTACATGTGCTGTCAATCTGATGAAGATGCTTTCTTAATTTGCAGCTTAAATCTTACTAATATATATATATATATATATATATTTTTTTTTTTTTTTTTTTTTTTTTTTTTTTGTTTGTTTGTTTGTTTGTTTGCAGCATGTTAAGCTCTCTCGGCCACTGTAGTACAAAGTACTTGATAAGCTTAATATTTTTACATCTGATGGTAAAATTATTGAAAGAGTACCATCTTGGGCATTTGGATTGATGACAAACTTTTATTTAATGTACATAGGCCTACTGCTAATGTAATCATGAAGCACAAAGTGAAGCTTGGCCTTTATTTTAGAAATAAATCTAATTTTACTTTTAATGACCCCCTGACACAACAGTTGAAGATATTAGAAGACATGTTTGTCCAAAGAGTTTTATAGTAACAATATAGCATATCAACATGATGATCAGATGTAGTTGTTATACACTGACTAACATTGAGTATTTTGCAGTATTGAATGCATTTATACCGATTTAATCAGGCTCCAACTATTCTTCAAAAAGAACACAAAGAATAACCTTCTCAGCTGCCATAGTTGCATCTCTTGTGTCATCAGAACGTCTTAGGTTACGTATGTAACCCTGGTTCCCCTAGGGGAACGAGAAGCTGCGTCGAAACGCTATGGGGAACGCCCCCGGCGAGACACCGTACTGAAGCGTGTGTAGAACAACCAATGAGAAAGAGGAACGTCATGAGCGGGATGACGTAATCGACCAGGAAGCATTAGAGAGCCCCGGCAAACGCTCACTTTAGCTTTGAAAAGAAGCGAGCGCAAAAGGAGGGGCAGGGGGTATGGCAGAAGACGCAGCTTCTCGTTCCCCTAGGGGAACCAGGGTTACAAGACGTTCCCCGTCAGTTCACTCTAAGCTGCGTCGAAACGCTATGGGGAACGAGTATACCAACTGCGCCATACGCCCGAGCCCCCCATCAAGTGTGAGAGAGCACATCAGGATGAGAGGACCCGGGAACCTGGAGTTGAGGGCAAGTCCAGGTTGTAAAACCGGACAAAAGTGTGCGGAGAGGACCAGCCCGCCGCAGCACAGATGTCTGGAAGGGCCAACCCCAAGGAAAGAGCCTTGGAGGCCGCCATACCCCTCGTCGAGTGGGCTCGAACCCCCAAGGGAGAGGGGAGCCCCTTCGACTCGTAAGCAAGTGAGATAGCCTCAACCACCCACCTGCTTAAGGTCTGCTTAGAGGTGGAAAACCCCTTTTTGGGTGTGCCAAAGCAGACAAAAAGCTGATCTGATCTACGCCACTGGGCAGCTCTGTGGACGTAGGTGTCCAGTGCTCGCACTGGACACAACAGATTCAGCCTCTCTTGACCTGCTTCCCGGAAGGGTGGAGGGCAGAAGGCCTGGAGCACAACGGGACCTGGTGTTGAGGTTGGCACTTTAGGGACGTAGCCCACCCTCGGGTAAAGGAACGCCCTAACCATGCCTGGAGCGAACTCCAGGCATGACACAGAAAGTGCCTGTAGGTCTCCCACCCTCTTTAGAGATGATATAGCAAGGAGGAAGACCGTCTTGAGTGTCAGAACTCGATCTGACACTTCCTCAAGGGGCTCGAAGGGCTCTCCGCAGAGGCCCTCCAAAACCACTGCCAGGTCCCAGGCGGGCACCCTGGGGCGTTGTGTCGGCCTCAGCCTCAGCGTGCCACGTAGGAAACGAGTGACCAGGGGGTCTCTCCCAAGAGATTGACCACCAAGAGGGGAGTGGTAAGCAGATATAGCCGCCACGTACACCTTCAGGGTGGAGGGAGTTAGCCCCGCGGAAAAGCGGTCCTGCAAAAACTCCAGAACTGTACCAACTGGGCAGTTGACCGGGTCTTGCAGCCGTTGTCCGCACCAAGAAGTGAAAAGTTTCCACTTCAAGGCATACTGTTTCCTAGTGGCGGGAGCTCTGGACTGGAGTATGGTCTCAACAACCTCAGTTGAGAGACCCGAAGCTATGAGGCGTGCCCCCTCAGAGGCCACGCCCACAGCTTCCACAACTCTGGGCGGGGGTGCAGGATAGCACCCCCCGCTTGCGAGAGAAGGTCCTTCCTGAGCGGAATCTCGAAGGGAGAGCCGTCTAGGAGAGACACCAGGTCCGAGAACCATACCCGGGCCGGCCAGAATGGGGCTACTAGAAGGAGCTGGACTCCGTCCTGGCGAACTCGCTCCAGAACTCCCGGGAGCAGATCAATCGGGGGAAATGCGTACAGACGAAGCCTCGGCCACGTCTGTACCATGGCGTCCACCCCAAGTGGGGCTGGATGCGTGAGGGAGAACCAAAGCAGACAGTGTGTCGTTTCCTGCGACGCAAATAAGTCCACTTCCGCTTGGCCGAACTCCCTCCATAGAAGCTCCACCGATTGAGGATGGAGCCTCCACTCCCCGGGCCTCAGCCCCTGCCTCGACAGGATGTCTGCTCCCTGGTTGAGGTACCCAGGGATATAGACTGCTCTGAGTGAGAGCAGCTTCCCCTGGGCCCAGAGGAGGATCTGGTGCGCCAGCCTGTAAAGGAGGCTTGACCGCAGACCCCCCTGCCGGTTGATGTAGGAAACCACCAATGTGTTGTCTGTGCGGACAAGCACATGATGGCCCCTGAGGTCTGGGAGGAAGTGTTTCAGCCCTCGAAACACGGCCAGCATCTCCAGGCAATTGATGTGCCACATGAGATGGCGGCCTTCCCACAGACCCCGGGCTGAGCAGCCACTCATGACCGCTCCCCAACCCGTGAGGGAGGCATCTGTCGTTAGCGTTATGCGACGACAAGGAGCCCCCAACACCGGGCCTAAGGACAGGAACCATGGTTTCTTCCACATGTCTAAGGCACGAAGGCATCGCCGCGTGACCTTGATCGTGCGAAGTGGGTCTCCTCTCAAGGAGAACCCCTTGGTCCTGAGCCACCACTGTAGAGGTCTCATGTACAGCAGGCCAAAAGGTATCACGTTGGACGCAGCTGCCATCAGACCTAACAGTCTCTGAAACTGTTTCACAGTGAGTGACCGCCCTTCTCTCACTTCTCTGACTTTCGCGAGAATCGATTCGATACGAGCAGGAGACAGATGTGCCTGCATCGTCGTCGAGTCCCACACCACACCCAGATAAGTGGTCCTCTGAGATGGAGAAAGTACACTTTTCTTGGCGTTGAGTCTTAACCCCAGCTCTTTCATATGGGCGAGGACGACATCTCGATGCTGAACCGCCTCCTGCTGCGACTGGGCTAAAATCAACCAGTCGTCGATGTAATTCAGTATGCGGATGCCCTGGAGTCGCAACGGAGCCAAGGCTGCATCCACACACTTGGTGAAAGTGCGGGGGGAGAGTGAGAGCCCGAACGGAAGAACCCGATACTGGTATGCTTTGCCCCCGAAAGCAAACCTCAGAAACTTCCTGTGTTCGGGAAGGATGGAAACATGGAAATAGGCGTCCTTCAGATAGATGGTGACGAACCAGTCCTCGGACCTGATCAGCGTCACGGTCTGCTTGAGAGTGAGCATCTTGAATTGAAACCGTTTTATGGCGCGATTCAAAAGACGCAAATCTATTATGGGACGCAGCCCTCCATCCTTTTTTGGCACTATGAAATAGCGGCTGTAGAATCCTGATTCTCTCTCGAGAGGAGGGACCACCTCGATGGCCTCCTTCCTCAGGAGAGCGTCTACTTCCGCCTTCATCACTAGAGCCTGCTCGGGGCCCACATGTGTGGACAAAACCCCTTGGAAACAAGGCGGCCGGGAACCAAACTGGATTCTGTAGCCTTGCTCTATAATCTGCAGGACCCACTGCGAGACATTCGGCAGAAGCTTCCACTCCCGCTCAGCAGCCCCAGGGACCTGGCGACAAGGGAGGAAGCGTTGGAATGCCGCCGCTTGCTTCCTCGCCTCCTGAAACCTCTCAACGACAGAATTAACTGCGTCGCCGAAGAGGCCAGAAGGCGAGAGCGGGGCATCCAACAGGAAGAATCTGTCCTTATCATCCATGTCGGACAGATTCAACCACAGGTGTCGCTCCGTAGCCACCAAAGCTGCCATGGAGCGGCCGATGGATTTGACCGTCTTTTTGGTGGCACGGAGCGACAGGTCTGTGACAGATTCCTGACCCTCCCTCTCATCTAGGTCCTTCAGCAGGTCGGCCTGGTATGCCTGCAACACTGACATAGTGTGCAAGCACGCACCGGCCTGACCTGCTGCCGCGTAAGCTTTCCCAACCAAGGATGATGTTGCTTTAAGAGCCTTGGTGGGAAGCTTCGGGGCCTTCAGGGACGATGCTGAAGCGGGGGAGAGATAGCTCGCAAGCGTCTGCTCCACCGCTGGCACCGCCCCATAACCCATGTCATTCAGCCCCACCACGTTGGAGTATGTGGAAACACTGGGGCTGAAGATACGGGCAGAATACGGTTTCTCCCACGATCTCGACACCTCAGTGTGGAGATCGGGGAAAAATGGAAGTCCCCGGCGTGAAGGTTGCGACCTAACACGAAGGAAGCGCTCGTCCAGCTTGCTCTTGGGACAAGCGTCCTCGCGTTCGGCTGGCCAATCGATGTTCAACTTGGCCACAGCCCGAGTCACAACCTCCACGAGCTCCTCATACGCGAGGGACTGTGGTGGCGAGTCCACAGTCTCCTCTAAATCGACGCTCATCACATCAACCTCCTCGGAGGAAGATAGATGAAGCGCCGCGCCCGTTCTCATGGGGGAAGAAACCGCAACGCGGGCTTCCGAACCCTGAGAATGGGCAGAGGATCTAGCGGGTGAAGCCCGAGAAAGGGAAGAACCCATCTCAGAGCCCTCCACTAGATCCACTTGCGAGCCCCATGACAACAGCCGCCGCTGGGCCTCAGCCACAGCGGGACCGCTGCCAGAGGGCTCGCGGGGCTGGCCTGACTCATCAAACACAGCCAAACGAGAGCGGAGCACGCGGAGCGGCAATAGCTCGCAATCATAGCAGTCAGCCTTTTCGAGGGCTGACTGTGCGTGCTCTGCTCTCAAACAAACAACACAAAGTTCGTGCGTATCCCCCGGCGAGATGTAGCGTTTGCACGGGGGAATGCACGATCTAAAATGCTGTTTGCTCACCACCTCTTTTTTTGTCTTGGCTTTAGGCATGATAGACTAGAATTTTTTCTTTTTTTCTCTGTCTCTCACACACACACACACACACACACACACAACAGATACGCTCGCTGAAGAGCAAAAGCTAAAGTGAGCATTTGCCGGGGCTCTCTTATGCTTCCTGGTCGATTACGTCATCCCGCTCATGACGTTCCTCTTTCTCATTGGTTGTTCTACACACGCTTCAGTACGGTGTCTCGCTGAGGGCGTTCCCCATAGCGTTTCGACGCAGCTTAGAGTGAACTGACGGGGAACAAAGTGTTCAACACACCACCGTTTTTTTTTTTTTTTTTTAAAGTTGTGAAACCAGCGGCTGTAATGGAACACCGCACTTTCGAAGGTGCTATTAATTTTTCTGACCACTAGGCCACAACATAAACATAATTTAAAAGCTTGTTGAAAGCTTCACTGGTTTAGAACGCTTCACTTCATGAATCATTTGCATTTGCAACCGTATATTCAGAAAGAAAGAAAGAAAGAAAGGCATGCTTGGGTACACACCAGTTTCTCATCAGTCTTTTCCCAGTTGAAGGTAGTGGTGCAATTGTAAATGCGATCATGTTCCTCATGGAGCTTCATCGCACGCTCTCGCAGCTGTTTAATACTTTTCCATTGAGCATAAAAACATGAGTTATCCACAAAATCATATATCACAGCGTATAATTCTGCTTGCATGGCTCTCAACTCCAGTCCTTGGGACCCACTGCTCCATTTGTATGTTTCTGAATCTGCTCTATTTGTAGCATTTTGTATGTTTCTTAATCTGACACACTCATTTCAGTTAATGGATCTTTCTCCTAGCAAGCCGATGATCTTAATCAGGTGTGTTAAATGAGGGAGACATACAAAATGTGCAGAGCAGTGGGCCCTGGGATTTTAATGTGTTCCTGCTCCAGGTCACACTTGGTAAAATCAGGTTCTGCTGGGGGCTGGAGTTGAGAAACACTGGCGTAAAGCATGATATGCAACTGGATATTCCAGTTTTAAGGCTATTTAGACAGAGTTATGAGGTTTGTACTCACTCCTCCTCAATCATCACAGACTGAGGGTGCTGCAAACGAACTGCTTCGGCTGCATCTACATCCAGAGAATTCAGCAGCTCTATTGAGTCCAGGATTGCCTTGTTGATGTCCCTCTGGTACAGGGGCAGCCTCCCTTCATTAATCGTCCTGATATCCTACAAACATCAAAGAGCAACGCAATTATGTATAGTAACAAGACCCCTTTTTCATTCCAAACCTGTATGTATGTGTGAGAGATAAAAAAGGATAATTTGTCTGATAGTGTGGTTATTTTTTGCATATAAATAAGGTCAAAGGGGTCCAACTTTCAAAGCAGAGATAGATCTCTAACTAGATAAAATATTTATATGTATTTAAAATGAAATATTAGGCCTAATATTTGGTGAAAAACTAAACAAAACAGAAAATAGAAATTGGGACTGGGATAAAATAAGACTAAAACTAAAAAGTATGACAAAAGCACATAACAAAATGATAAATTAAAATGAAAACTGGAAATGTAAAAATAGAGGCCAAGTCAAAAATATGTAATAGTATATAAACATACAACATACAAAAAAATAAATAAATAAATAAATAAATAAATAAATAAAAAAGCAACTCTAAAATGTCATGTTTCAAGGGGCTTTAACATGCTTAATGGTGGAAAGACAGTAGGAATAATAAACTGGCTTTGATTTGTAATCCAGTTGTTTTGTACTTACCCTTTTGAGATTCTGTTGTGTCTCGATGATGTTCCTCTCCACTTTGTCTGCATTATACTGCAACTTATCATTCAAGGCCACCAAATAACTGACAGGTGGTCTGAGGTCAAAAAAAAAAAAAAAAAAAGTAAGTTTTGTGGGAGCAGTTTGATATAGTTTCAGAGCCAAATATTCAAGTTTTGGTCTGAATTTTTCTAGCATACTGCTGCAAATGTAGTAGGTTTGTTATGTTGAATCTCTGCATCTTAGTGTCAGGGGTGTCGTGTGGAGGAGCGCAAGATGAAGGTCGGGTGCAAAACAAGTCTTTTAATAAAGCCACAACAGAAAATCCAAATAATGACAGGCAAGGAGACACGCACACATCAATGAGAACGGACAACCAAACACTGAACAGAATTAAACTTAAGAAGGGTGGATAACGAGACACAGACAGGTGAAAGTGATTAAATAATAATGACTTAATGAGGGGAGGAACAGGAACAAAACCAAATAAGGGCAGACAGGAAGTGGAGGAAACCAAACTCAAAAAGGAATGAACCAACTAAAAACACAACCAAAGAGTTCAAATCCTGATATTTACACATAACACAGCACCCACTTCAATTATTTGACATGCAGAGAATAATTGGATGCATATATTAGCAGCCTAGCATAGTAGTGCAATAAGCAAATTCTTTAGAATTGCTGTTTGACAGCGCATAGACATGATTAAACTTCCTCAGAAACAAATTACACACTTCATACAGGTCTAACACATTTTACTAATGTGCCACTACACATGCAAAAAAAAAAAAAAAAAAAAAAAAAAATGCATTTGAAACCCATCAAAATGAGTGGGAAAAAAGGACAGGACATGTATGAGGACTCATACTCAGAATTTGTGCTCTGCATTTAACCCATCCAGACCAATGAAATCAGCCAGACCTGAGACTCGAACCCGCAACCTACAAGTCTGACTTTCTAACCGTTAGGCCACGACTGCCCCATAGCCAATGTTGTGGAAATGTATTTAATCACAACCAACTATTAAAGCCCTGAATAAAATAAAATAAAATAAAATAAACAATGCTGCATATGAATATATTGAGGGGTGAGGACCAGAAGAGTGCAAGTGACATATCAATCAAATGAAGCTCATGATGAGTTATTTCTACTGCCAAAATGAAACACGTGAATTCCTAAGCAGCTATTTATTAGAAACGACAAGCCTTAACACTGAAAATGGTAAGCCAAAAGGGCGTGACAGCACTTGCACCACTTTACCACTGAAAAATTATTTGTGGGAAAAGCCTGTTGACATAAATCACATACATCAAAATGGCTGACATGTAATTTCATGTCAGTGAGGTATAGCTATCAGGTAGTAAACAGTACCTTAAAAGTACCATTCTAATGGTATATGTCATCATATAGGAAGATAATGCAGAGAAGGGATTATGATCATTATTGTTAATAATAATTAGTTATGCATTTCATTATTTCAGTATCGTTCAGTTATTTGCTATCATATGAAGAGTTCTGATTCAAAAGCCTCTAAGTGCGGTCTAAAAATTTTATCTAAAATGAGCTTTTTATCAGGCTCCTATATTCCTCTTCATGTTATTGTGCAGGACTGATCAGCATTTACAAGAAACTTTACCTTCAGTTACTGCAGCAAAAGGGGGTCACACCAGATACTGAAAGCAGAGATTCACATACTTTTGCAATGCACAGATATATAACACTGGATCATTTTATTTTTATTTTTTTCCTAATTGTAACACCCCTGTGAACTGTGTTTGGATTCTCCCATTTGTTTGCCCATATTTGGTTTTCCTGTCATCACCGTTATCTCTAACACCTGTTTATTATTAATTAGTGTCCTTTATAAGTTTGGTTCTGTTCTTGTCATTTTGTCACTTTTGACCGATTTATATATATATATATATATTTAAAAATTGTAAAAATCGTAGCATCATCATAGCTTCATCGGACTTGGTGACTTTTGTCACATTAGCAATGTGAACACACAAAAATCATGGACATGATTCAGACCCATAACTGGTAAGACTGCAACAAAGCAAATTTTGAGTATATGTGTAATAAAATGAATACATACATATTTATCTAACCAAAAATATCTAAATTTAAAAAAAAAAAAAAAAAAAAAAAAGTTACATTTTTAGGGCTTCGGTCACTTTCGATCGTGAAGAAGGTAAGTGTGACTCCCAAACGAAGAGGGCCAGAGGTAGTAGCAGAGCTACTGCAAGCGACGTTTAGTGCTGGAAATCCATTTATCTTTTGCTTGTCGTTGTGCACATGCGTTTCTGGTCAGACCAATGACAGGTTC